>VTWG01008287.1:0-23153 GCA_008817895.1 Anopheles fontenillei
TTTTATCTCAGATCCGAGCCGCTTCCTAAATTTGGCCTCCATCCAACCGACAACCGCTACCATGCCGATTTTGTGTCATTGTGTTGCGGCGGGAAAGATTAATGGCGATCAATAAAGCTGCTACCGCACATTTAACGCCCTGCCATTTTCCAGCAAACAAACACCCAAACACCCGAACACGATCGCTGGCAGTCGCCGCCGCCGCAGTAGGAATGTTGGCTCAACCTTACCCATGCGACTGTGGAATCGTATTGCGATAACGGGGAAATTTATTACGCTGCCATATGCCACCGCGGGTCGCCGTTTCGGATAAATCCCGGGCGGCTTAATTGAATTTTAATTTGTGTCATAAAACTGATAACCCTTCCGGAATGAGTTTTCCTTTGCGCGTTTGGGGTGTTGCGCAGTGCTTGCAGGAAACTTGCACGATTCGGTTGAATTCTGGGTGATGAATAATACGTTCGTCCCATGACGCATGATCCCATGAGCCTGGTTGACTAATCGACCTCGATCCCCTGATGTGGGGTGTGCTGGTTAAACATTTAAATGTGACAGCTAATAGGTTAATTAGATGAAAATTCTGCAACAAAGTTTTAGCTTGTTTGAAACGTATGAACTTTTAATTGTTTATCGGATATTTAATAACAATTCTTTCTCTTATATCATCAACTTTCCTTTTTTTAAATAATCAATCAAATATTGCAAGCAATTCACTATTTTTATTATTAATGTTTTCATGCCTTCATATGTAGTTCCTTTCAGGATGGTATGAGCTTCATCATAGGTTAAGTCTATGAATTCTTACATATCTTTACCTGTAACATCCTGTCCTACGGCAACGGTGTTTTCACTGTGTGGTTTTTGAAATGTAGTGTGGAAGAACATTTGGATTTATTTCAAAGCGAGCAAATGTATTACGTGTAACTAAGCATAGCAGATTTTGACAGTTATCCTTTTAATAAAACCAGTTAATTAATGTTTTTCATATTGTCAAATGTATTAGCCGTGAGGTCATGGGAGGGACATAATGCTGACAATTTTATCAAAACTTAAGTTTTTATCTATATTTTGTGGCTTGTAACAGCCAGGAAATAAAGTTGACAAAAGATAAAAAAAATAAAAAGTGACAAAACTTTACGCTTGTGAAAAGCTTAAACAGTTATCTGGTGCAGTTGTGATCCATGTTTCTAGTAGATTTTTGTTTCTATAGCGTACCGTATTGCTTCGAACTACGGAAACTTAAGAAATTTTCGGCTTGTAATAATTTCTTACTAATTCGGTAAATTTGATCGGCTATATCCTTGCTGAACTCAGTTAAGTGAAGCAAAACTTTAGAATTTTTGAATATTCTGATTCATACTACCGGCAGTTTCGACCTAATGTTTCAAGATACAAACGTTTTGATCCAAATTTCAGGCAGCTCAAAAATTCAGATTATTACCTTCTACTACATTTAAATAGCATTTTAACTTCTTGTAAGGACCTAATTCTAAATGTTAGTGTCCTCCTCGACTGACAGGACGACGGTCTTACTGACCTTTTCTCTTGTACTCGTAGATGCTTAGAGACGAAATACTGCTGCACAAATCGACGTTCTTCACAGTACGACTATCAAGGAATTTGTCACATCTACAGTAGGACGCCGATTATCCGGGGGCGGATTAACCGGCAGGCGGCTTAACCGTGCGCATAAATGTGACAGCTGTTCAAACGTACAGCGAACATTTGCAGCGATAGTCAAGTCAGCAACCAGTTTTTTGTGCAGCTCTGTAGTGTCTAGTGGTATTTTCGAATTTCATTTTTGTTCATGAAAAGTTGTAAAAATTATTGTTATTAATTAAAATAATATTCTTCTAACGATTAATCGATTAATGCAAGGTGAATTAATCATAAAACTAGGGAATTTTATAATTTTTATATGAATTTGACATTTCTTGGACCATTATCCGTGCAAATCGATTAACCGGCAACCGTCCGGTCCCGAGCTGCCCGGATAATCGACGTTCTACTGTATCTCGAAATATCGTTATTTTCTTGTTATCATCGCTGCCTAAAAATATCTGCATGCAATTAATCACAATCTACTTCGGTTGTGCGTAATTTAAAACAAGAAAAAAAATCTCACTTTGAATTCCGGGCAGAATAAAATAAATATTTTAAAGAAAATCACAGCACAATTTCTTCAAACACTATTCATTTCACGCTGATACGCTGAACATAATCGATTCTGATGCCTTTCAATGCATTTACTTAATGAAAAAACACATGTTTAATGTCTGGAGTCTGAAACTGTCCGTAATTTGCATCAAAACGGTACTGTTTTAAGCGTTCATGTTCTAAATATTTCTATGAGCAAACAAAAGAGGCTTCACTTTTTGTCATGTGGTATAACTTTTTGTCGTTGAAGTTTTGTAAATGTGCTTATTTTTGATGCGCTACTAGAAGAGCTCTTTTTTAATGTCAAAGTTGACAATTTTTACAGCATTTTGTCGCTTCCGTGGCTTAGCTAATTTTTGTTTCTAATCGTTAATGCTGCTAATGTGTTATTACAGTCAAAGTTTTTACCACATTTGAAAAGGTGTTTTCCCATAATTCAATCCTTTGCATCCAGTTTATACCACTTTCCGGAGGTCGAATAGGCCTTATACCAGTTTCATGTTTTGGATGGTTTGTGTCTAGGGTAAATGCGCACAAGCTCGTCGTAAAGCTTTCCATTCGGTGTACAAATAAGTTTAACAGCTTTTGCTGAGATGGAAGCTAAAACCATATTTTCTGCTGTTCTGTACCCTAACCATGTGATTTTTATGTGTATTGATTTAAGTTTTTTATCCCATTTTTCAAAATTATTCCATATTTTTATCTATATTTATATATATTTATTTTCAATTATCATTCTGTTTAGTCTTGAACATGGTATAATTGGTATAAAGAAAACAAAATCAATCCTTAGTTTTGAATTAAGTTTGAATTTATTCATTAAATAAACAATTATTCATGAAAAGTATTTTCCTCTTCTATTGTTGATATGCATCTCTGTCTTCGGGCACTTTTTCAGTCATACACCGGTATGCTATTATATATTAAAATTATTTATTAAGTATTAAAAAACTACCAATGCACAAGATATCTGCCACCATCGATTCTTCTGCAATTACGGTATTTTAATCAATACAATTTATAATTGAGCACAATGAAATGTGCAAGAAATATTACAGTTTCACCAACAACTATTCTCCTCTCAATTGTCCCAAAGTAGTAAGGCAATTTTCGCCAAAATTCTGGCTAAAAAATTACGCCAATTACGTGACAAAATAAATTAAAAATTCGATAGGCTTTGCAATATCTGCATTAGAAATTCGTAATAAAAAAGATTAAACTATAAACACGGACTTATATCAGAAAGCCATTCGTAACTATAAAGATGTTCATCACATATAAAACCCGCACGAAAAAGGCAACAACAATTTATGCCAACTACTCCCCCTTGTTCCGTTTCCTTGCCTTCGTCAGTTGCAATTGCTACCAGATATGAAACGCAGCTCAACCTTCACAGCAGGATCGGCTGATAAATCTCACAACAACAACAACAACAAAAACGACGAGAAACAACCCCACAGCACCGACCCGCATAGCAATGGGCTGACCTTTCGGGCTGCCAATGCTTCGATCATCGCCGGCACGCTAATCGATCGTTTGTCCAAGTTCATAAACATACCATTTCTATCCCAACCGACTCAATGCGGTGTGTCCTCATTTGGCATGATTAGCTGATTTCAGGTTGACTCCGTTAGCAGCGAACGAGCTGATGCTGCTGCTGTTGCCGCTTCTTCCATTAACACACCCCACCGGGCCGCGGTTTTATCTGGCAGCGTGTCACGACACATATGCCACAGTAGATCATGCCCGATCACGAATGATCGTTTGCGCATAGATCGATTGCATCGGCATCGAGCGACGCTTTGACTATCAAAAGAGAGGATGGAGCGAAAGAGAGAGAGATCCCTCACCTCATTCATTACGACAATTGCTCAGAGTGATTCCGTGATTCATCCGGAGCCGAGCCGAAGCAGTTTCGGTTGAGTAATTACGAATCATAAATTACAATCAAAACCCCAATTGAGGTGCCGAAAAGTGGTCAAAGCGCGGGCGCGCACGCTCGCGATCAAACTGGACGGACAATGGACGCGTACTTGCGGTTTGAACACTTGCGGCCGGGCAAGCCTTCGATCGGAACGATTTTCGGGGCGGCCACCTTTCCGGACAGGCCCCAATTTGGACGGCGTAAGCGTGTGGCCGATCGTGTTCCCGATGGGCACGTGCGGCCGTTTTGGTGCGGCTTTTGCTCAAAGCTGTTTGATTTTGCTGCATTCTTGTTGTCGGCAGGATCGCGCGGCTTTGCTCAGCACAGCACAAATATCTCACATCAATCAGCGCCCAATCAGCATCCCGCACAGTCCGTGGGGCCATTCTTTCGCGCCGTTTGCCTTAGGGTGCTTGATGATTTGTTTCGCTGTGTTGGAATGTTTGCTCACCAATTCGATATGCTCTTCTATACGTTCGATATGTTTCTTCTAGGAATGTTATTAATGATGAAATTGCAAGAAATGGAACGTAATATTTTATATAATTCGTAAGCAAATTTAATCCTTTTATTACTACTTTGTAATGCAAAGTTTGATCTCTAAACCGCAAACCAGTTTTACATACCAATCATACTGATCATGACAGCGTTCCTTCCAAAATCACACACAAAAGCATTTGCTGATTTTCCCAGTGAGAAATGCTTCCTTGCAGCAGCTGGAAATAAATACCATTTGCAAAACATTACAATAATTCATTCCCTTTCAAATATTTAAAACAGAGGTTGTGGAGGTTTTTGCTACTGCTGCTGCTACTCTCTAAATACCAATTATTTCCACCCATAACAAGCCACAAACAGCGGCCTACATTTCGGTATGCAAGCAATGCATCATCTTCGGCTGACAATGGATTGTTCCAATCAAAAAATGATTTCCCTCCAGAAAGTGGAACTCGCCAGCGAGCTCACGCACGGTGCGCTGAAAAAACGGACCCGCGAAAGGACGACGCACACGCTTTTCTCCTTTTAATGATATGAGCATTATTAAGATTCACCCATCACGTCTTTTACGAGAATTTGTCCACCCTCTCCCTTTTGGGGCAGGCAGGGGACACACTCCACCATCATCACGGTCTTAAAATTGTCTCTCGGTTTGCCTTTCTCCGTTCCGGTTGCCCTCCCCCGGTGCCATTTGACTGAATCGTTTATAACGATCTCGATGTTTCGATCGCACCACCAAAACCAACGATAATGAAACGCACGTTCAAGCTCTCGGCACTCGGCCTGCGTTCGTTCCCTTTTTGACTTCCCCTTTCCCGAAAACAATCGCTTTTGCCAATTTGACATTTCGCTTCACATCATTATTACAGATTTAGATGCTGGAACAGAGGATTACTTCTGCCGTCACCAAGGCACTTGCTCCTGGCGGTTAAGTCGGGCATGCATCTTGCAGGCAGGCTAGCAGCCCTGGGCACACGGGTTTGGGAGGATTGACGTAAAATATTTCCGAGCAGCCAGTAAACAGCGCCCCCTGCCAAGGCTCCCTGCACAGGGTCGCGTACGGTCGATTGCAGGTTGCGATTCAGGTTGCGATTTCTGTCAAACTATCGATCGATCGTTAATTCAGAATCAATCTCCGATTTATTCCACCATCCTGTCAGCGCTGCCTACGGTAGCTTCCGGGCGAATTTGTTTGTGCGAAGCGAACGGAACGTCTCAAGACGAAGAGGGAGGGTTGGCGGGTCTGTTGTGGGTCACAGTTGACCCAACGCAAAGCACAAAAAGAGGATCTTGTTTTGTGTGTGTGCTTTTTCTTCTTCTCTTCCTTCTTGCTTGTCCATTCGTCCTAGAAGTTTGGCTCGTTAGTTTATTTCCTTATTTCCTTGCATGCGCCTGTCTGTGTTTGTGTGTCTGTGTGTGCATGTTTGTTTGGAAAAACTTGTCAACCGATTGTCCTGCTGCTGCTGCTGCTGAATTTATTTATTGATATCTTCTTTGTCACAGAATGCCTTGCCAATGTTTTATCTCTCGCTGTTTGCTCATGCACCCCCAAAAATGTGAGCCTTACAAATTGACAGGCAAATGAATTATGATCGTTAATTTGTATTGGAATGGAATCGATTGTTTTCACTGAGAGTTGAAGAGAGCAACGGAAACGGCAAAGGTATGACTGGGACGCAGGAAGAGCAGAGCTCTCATATGAATGCTGAAACCTTCATTAAGGGCACGGAAAACATGGCCCATCGTGAAATCCGTCATAAATTCGGGCCTACCCGAATTTTGCGATCTTGGAGACACTCTCGTTCTACGGTGCAACCGGATGAGCAGAGTAATTGGATCGATCGAAACGGTTGGCCCAATGCTTGAAACGTAGTGCCTGAATTCATTATTTACCGCTTCGAATGGACTCACAGGAGGTATCTCCACATTACATACCACCTTTGCTGTGAGGTTATAAAGAAGAGGGTGTGATAATTTCCCAGCGACGAACTGCCACGACCGCGCACGAGACGATCGGATGCTCGATCGCCTAGCTTCATTCATAGGATGCAACCGTGTCGTCTCAATCGTGAGATGAAATCGAGTCACCGAGCTGACTCATGGCGATTGCTTAACAAATCGGTTCCGGAATTAAGCCTTCCCTCTGCACCGTCTCAGTGCTTGGCGTCAGTTCCGGAGAGCTGGATGACTCGACTGGATCGGTTTGTGCGATCTTCGATATCGATCAGCTGAGCCTATTGAATGGATTTTCACCTGACCTCACACATTGCAATCGCTGCGAATGGTGAGAAACTGGGAATATTAATTTCCCTCATATTAAACCGGGAAAGTACGGGCCTGTCGGGAGGTGATGGCGCGAAAGTATCTAGGAGTTCGCTGGGAAGCTCCAGGTGATCGTGGCTCTCACGGCTCGCTAGCGTGAATAAAGTGAATCGAAAGTTCGAAAGTACTCATAATAATTAAAATCACAAGAAATGCACTGCGACAAGAAATGATGTTTGATTTTTTTTTCGATTTTCACTTATCTCAACAAGTCTTTAGAGTTAGATTGATGATTAAAGAAACTATTACATTCCGATGAATCATTACATAAATTATCTAATTATTACAGCACTTGTCCTCCGCTCTGTATGAGTTAGTGCTTCTATCGATCCGTAATCCGTATTTATAATACAAGTTATACTGTAGAATTATCTGTTTAGCAATATACGATTTAAAACGGTTCTGAAATTACAATTAATCTAGTGCTGAGCTTCATCGTTATCTCAAGCTACAGCGTTGCATAAAATTCCTGAAGTATCTTTGCATCTCCGAATTCATTTAGATCTCTTATAATTACATATTTTAAACATACAACTCATGATCACAAAAATACAATTTGTTCTAGCATTTAAGAAAATAATCTTCCTGTTCAACATTTCATCTTTAGCTTTGCTCTGTTTGTGTACGGTAGTTTGATTGCTGGTGGAAGATAGATCAGCAATAGTGGCTTCCTTCCCTCGTGCCAGCCATAAACCGTTTAATGATGACATCCATTTACTGTCTTTCGTTTACAGCTTACCTGTTTTCAATTTTCCCTCGTGGTGCATTTTAGCGATTGGTAGCCCAAGATAAGGATCGCAACTAGAACCAACAGCGATTCGGAAACCAACAAAAAAAACAAAAAAAAGGTTCCAGCTGCAATCGTTAACGGGAGTCCCATTTTGTTGCCTTTTTTGTCTTTTGGAGTTTGTTGGTTTAATACAATTCCTACAATTTTCATGGAATATCAAGGCCTCTTTCAGGCACTTCCTGCCATGCCTAAAATAGTCCAAAAACTAATATCTGCCCATCGTTAGTTTGTTGCAACGCTGAACAGTTCTTATTTTTATTTCAACCGTTCAGTTAAACAGTCGAAGCTTGCCGCACCTTTTCTCAAATTTGTCCATTCAGCGCAATGATTTGTAGTTTCCAATTAAAGCAATATGCACGCTTCTAAGAGACAAACGCACTTGCTCGGTAGGCGTTTGCGATCGTTAAACGGAACCAGGCACGCCTGCCACGGTTACCGAACTGCGCAAGCAAATCGTTAACCAAGAAACCGGGAGTTAATTGAGTTGTAAATCAAAATTATCGGAAACCTTTCCCGGGACGACAGGATGCGTAGAGGCGCGCTGGAATTGCTTTTCAATACGCAGCACAAAAACAAAGGCACAGGTGTACCGGTAGCTCATTTGTAGTTTGAACCCCATTACTCAACTGCCGATCGTACCGATACGATCGCGGAGGGGCAGATGGGATGGTAGAAAAGGATTTAAAAATGTGTCGCTGATAAATGCACTTTTCCTGCACGCTCGACCTTGTTCAGGGGTGTAAGTTATTGTGATGAATTGTTAATTCATTTATGCGCTTTATCAGTGGTTTCATTTTCTTTATGTGGTTTCATTTTCCCTTACTAGCTTCTTCATTTCATTTCTATCAATTACAAACAACATTTTGACGTGAAAAACAATGATACGAAGAGGGTTTTTGTATGTATTCCTTTTTTATGTATTTATTTGCTATGAACATAATAATAATAACAATCCATTCATTTAGCGAGTTTTCAAACACACTCCCGCAAGCTACACGATATCAAACGATCTTCGGATGCAGGTAGGCATGAAAGGCCTCTCTTCACGAGAAAGGATCAGCCGAAAGATACGCACGATACGATCTATCCTAAATTATTGTTCCAATCCGCCTTACGCCATGTACCGCCCGGCCATCAAGACGTTTGCAGTTACATTCCGAATTTTTCTCAGCAGATCGCTTGCAGATGCGGTGCAGATGAAAGGACGATCGATTATCGGTACAGCGACGACAAGGATTACATCAGATGCAGCAGCCAGTAGGCTGGAAAGGCTTGCCAGCCTTCGGGATGAAACATTCGGTGCATCAGATATTCGTCAATAGGACCGCTATGTAACGCATGATGGTGCGTGTGTAGGCAGTACATTTGTCAGTTGTCAATCTGTATGTGCGTTTGATTTATCGATAACGGTTGAAGGAAGAAATTGTGTTAGAATGATAAACGATCGAGCAAGTGCTTGTCGAAGGGTTTCCATGGCGCAAGTAAATATTTGGGTAGCATTATATTGATCGGATAAACAAGTCTAGTGAATGCTGCTACGCTCCGGTACGATCATGAATTTGAGGCCAGAACAATTACACTAGCACTGCAGTGAGAGAGGTCCAACCATTTTTCCGAATTCCTTTATTTATTCTTAAACTCTATTCTATTAAACAGAGATCTCTTCAAATCTTTGATGAAAATGAAACAATAATTTAAAACATTAATAATTTAACAATTAATGAGTAGGTGTAAGACATGTTTTAACATATTAAATATGATGTAATATTCATACAAAATTAATAAATATTCTTCTTATGCATGTTAAATGCAGCAGCTAATTTTTATCTATAAAATCTGTTGTTACTTTTGATATTCCTTGTTTCAATCGATTAAATATATTCAAACCACGTTGGCATTTCGTTGGGTAAATACCATGAAAATATCATTTACTAACGATCATTGTACCTTAAAATCAGACCACCCAAAGAGCTCGATTCCAATGGCGATCGATATCAGTCTACAAATTACAAACAAATGATCGCATACCATCCCGATCCGATCAGCGACAGTACATCTCGATCGCTCGAACAATCCATTCCATTTGCTTGCAATCGCAAACGAAAACAATACACTGATACTGTTCAAACTACGGATCAGCCGATGAACACAAACGACGTGGCGATCAAATGGAAAGCCTTAAATGAACGAACACAAATACCAAAAAAATAATTCAACCACACCATTTGAAGATCGCCGACCGATCTGTGCCAGCGCAATGTGACTTGCAAGAAAACTGGCCAACAAAAGTCCGACACGACCTAAAGCGGCATTCGGTATTGAGCTCATTTTTCTCATCGCTATCGTTTTGACACCGACCAATCCAATCCAGGAACTGCGTGAATTATCGCAATCAATTGCGAATTAATAAAAAGAGTAATTTATTTGCGTTCCGCTTTTTGCGGTCTCTTTTTTGCGCCTTGCTCAACGAAGCCAACGGAGAGACAAAAGCCTATCGGAATAGCATGGAAGTTGGAAAGAACGTCCGGATGGTTGGCGATCGTTGAACGAGATGAGGTTTTAATTTCAGTTTGCCTGCGGCAAGGGCTGAGGACACCCCTTAGCACACCCCGCTGTGGAGCTGCAAAAACGGAAGCGAAATGCAATTATCACTTGCGAGTGTGCCCGTGCCCCGTACCATCCGCTCATCTATCTTGGCGATGGCCAAGCCTTTAACCGACGATGATAGTGCGGAGGCCGACCGATAATAATCGGATTGGTTTTCGAATTACACGCTGTGTCGGTGTCAGCGTTCGGTGCATTTCGGAAGCAGGGTAGCAAACGAACTGCAATCGCCTACCAACGGCAATGATTGAATGATTATTCTTGCTTGATTGATCATAACAATGTTGTCACAGTCGAGAGCCATTGTATTCGTTTTATTTATGTTTTCTTTTTCCGGAATCAGGTAGATTTTGCATTTACGTCACATAATACCATATTCTGGTTTAAAGATCATTCACATACTTTTATCTCTAGGTTTAACATTTCATTTGAATTTGTTGCTGTTTTCGGCATAACAATCTACGTACAATTTCTTTCCTGTACTATAATTTTATTTCTTTGATTATGCGATTGATTATCTTATGTTATTCACTCTTTTTTTATTCTATTTTTTATTATTTTCAGCAGCCTCAGTTGGTTTTTTATTGTTATTACCGTTTTGTCTATTTCTTATGCTTTAATTTGGGAATATTGTTTTCACCAGCGTGAATGTAAAAAGGAAGGTTGGATTTCATGGATTTTATTTAATGAATTGCTCCTGGTAATTGTATCATTGTAGCATATCTGCTCTACAGAACTTATTATAATCAGCTATAGACACATTGTACTATAGACACACTATCAGCTATATACACATTGCAACATTGTAACTTTGGGAAGCCAAACCACACCATTATAACACGTTCAGTAAATAAGATCATATCTTAGCAACACACGCGGAAGAGTTCAGGCCACTCCATTCATACAAATAACAGTTGTGACACACTTATCAAAAACAACCGAAACGCACAACATAAGCAGGAACAGTTTATGCTTTATAACCCAAAGCAGGAACAGTATATGCATTAAACCCAAAACAGGAATTAAGTGACAAGAAACTTCGTTCTCGTCAGCCAAAGACAAACGTAACTAACTTAGTGAAAACAATAACTTTTCAACATACAACCGAATGTGCGAAACCCTAAGCTTCTCTTGAGTATAAATAAAACCAACTCCGATCATGGCAGGTCAGATTCGTTCGGACTTACAGGATAGGACTATGTCCATCCAACATCTATCGACTTCTCATTTAAAGAGTTTAGGTATGTCATGGGTTCAAGCCTAGAATGGACCGTTCCCCCGTAGCAAGGATTGAGTATCCGGCTGCGTGGTAAGGAATCAAGTCTCGAAAGCCTGTATAGGCCGGCATGTCCGCGTAGGACGTTACGCCAAATAGAAGAAGAAGTTATATCCCCCTACCCAAGGTAAGGCCTCTAAACTCCAACGTTTTCAGTAAGGGAAACCTCCAAAAGGTTTCTATGATCGCCTGGACGATCAAGTGTTGAAAGTCCGCTTCGAAACAGTATCCACTTCAGTTCTGTCTATTTTGGTAAACGATGACCTTCCTTGTCGATGTTTGAAGGCCACCCTGGCCAACACGAGTTCAAAGTTACTACATTGCGACCGCTCCAAAATCAAACATACTACATCATTGTACGCTTTATAATATTTGTTCTTCCTTGTCTTTTCCGCCTCTTTGTGTTTGTATATTTTTTATAATACTGAGATCCATTACGTACAACGTAATTGATTTAATAATGATTCCTCTTTAAAATTCCATTCAATACCTCTGGTTTGAACATAATTGTTATGTTCTTTATAACCGTGTAGTTTTGAATCAGTTGATAGATTGAATGTTTACTATTTGATGGCCATATAATGATTTTTAATCAATAAATAACAAATTATTCGTACTTCTTGTCATGCCATTTTGGAACAGATGAAAATTAATACATTTGAAACATGTGTTACAAAGGCTTTTTTTGAATCCTTTGAAAAAATGAAATGAATTTCTCAAAAACCTTATTAAACAGCTTAAATTGGCTATGGTAATGTAAGATAAATAGGAGCCTTACTTACAAGACATATGAACAAGAAAATCAAGTATGCTTTATGATCCGGATGGAAAAACGATGTACTACCAGCCTTGCACTAGCTATTGCGCCTCTCCAATGACCATTTCGCCCTCCATCGTACTCAGCATCATACTATGAATTCTAAATCTACTCATCGAAGAATTATTGCAAATGAATGAAACTTAAATCAACTTTTTTCCAAAAACACATACACACGCTTCTCAATTTCCATGCAAATTTCATTTCCTCGCGCGTTTCGCATGAAAAGGCCGCTAACTCTCCATTTTCGTCAGAAAAGGACAGTTTGAAAAAAACATCGTCAATCATAAATTCATCACCAACAGGATCTGCGAAACACTTTACTCATGTACCGGTCAGCAAAAAAAAAAAAACAATCGGAATAAATTGAAACACTAATCTACGTGCGTAGTTCAGTCCAAATAATCGCGATCCAATTGCGCCTGGAACTTAATTTCCGTCGCAAAAGCTTCGCACGTTGATTGAACAAACAAATTCATCATCTGTTTTCCTCTTTGAGGGGTATGTGTTTCAACGATTCAATCACTACACATTGCAGTGATAAGCTCCAAAAGGATATTGGATTTATGCCAATCCTCCACTACCTTTTTTTATTCTGACAGACCGTTAGCATTCGCACATGAGCCCACGCTGTTTTCCTGCTTTTCTCTTCAATGGCATTCGTTGGGGAATTGAAACCACGCCAGATCCATTGGCGAGGATCACCTTGTTGTGCCGTGGCATTCAATTAACCGCGCTGCATTATATTGCTTACTATTTGCTGCACGCAAACAAACACTAGCGGTCGCATCCACACTCATTAGGAACACGGGTTCTTCCGTGCTCGCCCTGCACCAACTCCAGAGCCGATGGGCACCGATACTCAGCATCAATTCTGCTCGGTGTTGGTATTTGAAGAGGCTAAATTTGTCATTATTACCGACAAACGGGACACATCCTTCAAAAGGCCCCATTCCGGCAGCGCACGGGAGGGTCATTTGCGACACCCCCCAGCTTCGTAACGGGTTGCTGCTTCTGCCACCTCTACGCATCCCGCAGGTCAGGATGGACAGCAGGTGTAAGAAACTGGGCCCGAAAAAGTGGTCGAAACCCACTTACCACCAGGGTCGATGCTGCCCTTGCGCCTCTCTGCGGTCCCACTTGTGAGATTGCTTGTTTGTCCCGGCACGAAGAAAGGAGTTTTGCCGCTTGTTTGCATTCGAATCACTTCGGCGCAACAAACACTCTCACACACACACACACTGGCCATCAAATGCCGCCATTTGGGCAGGCACTACGGGACGAGGCTGGCTGGATGGCTGTGGTCGGTGTTTTGTTTTTCTCTCTTTTGTGGCCGGTGGTACACGCTGAAAGGGTTTGCGCGAGGTTTGAAGATTTTTAGACAATTAATAATCAAACATCGTGCGGAGTGTTAATTGTTAATCGCTTCAGCAAACAAACCATTTATTCAACATTTGCATTCGTTTTTAGTGCTGATTGAAAGAGGATGACCAAAGAAAATGAGCCCCATTCCCGCCGAAGGTGTTCGAAGGAATCAGGTTGTATTGATTTAAAATGACTCGATTGAAACCAAACAAAGGAATGGATAATTATTACCGATGAAAAGTCTTTGATCGTCTCTTAAAAGTGTAAAATTTAAAAAAAGAGAAAAATTGCTAAAATTAAGTGCAAAGCTCAATAATGATCATGACATTGAGCATGATTCAAATACTTTAATGCCTGTTTTCAAAAATAGCTGATGAACAGATATTGTGAAGAGATTGTAACGAGAAACTACGCAAATGTAACCCCGACCGTTCCTTTAGAATAATTTAAGGTTTATAATGGTTTAAATTAGTCAATACTTAGTCAATACAAGATAATAAACTAAAAACAAACATGGGAAGGTTGTTACAGTTGGACACATTAGGGAAAATGTTCAAAATCTAGGAATATGTAAATGCAGTGACCATGGAAATGTGCATGTGGTACAGAATGATGAAATTTAAAGTTTTTTACTATATTTTAACAATAACCATTGCTATTAACTTTCTGGTACGTACATAAAAGGTTTTTTTGTTAATTTGCAACAACGGTTCGTTCAGCCGTCAATTTAGAAACTGTAAGCGCCGCTTTAAACACTCCGTAGAATTCAGAATCTAGGACTTTATTGAAACATTAGGCATTAACAGCTGACGTTATTTTTCCAGATTACAGACAAATAATTCATAAATTCCCTTTAGGAAATTATTCTTAGGAACTATTTTAGGACTTATTAATATATAGGCTCTTCGAGGCACTTTTTCCACCATGTAAAATTTCAACTTTATTATATTTATTATCAAACGAGGAAAACGATTATTGGTTCTAGGCGTGGCAAGAATTTCCGTCCGTCTTACCCATTTTTGTGTCAGGATTCTAAAACACCAGAAAACAAGATTTTTTATTGCTTTCATTACCGTTATTTCGCCAGATTTTAGCTTAATAATCACGCCAACTCACTCATGTAGTAAAACTACCGAAAATATAAAAAGCAAATTATACAGCTTAAGATCCGTAGTAAGGATTGGTTCAACACTGTGGGTTAAATCAACATCTCACCGTTTTAGTGTTTATAGAACTTTTTGAAAAAAAAACAATTGGTACACCTTATTCACATTAACTGTTTCGAATATTTGAGTCACACTTTACTGATCATAAATCTGCTAATTGTCAAAATAAACAACAAAACAAGCACATGGTGCTTCTGATTGACAGCCTTTTACAAAGTTACATCTTTTTACTTGTGGGACTTAAATTGTGGAAATTCGTGTGGCCAATGGGGGTAAAATCGATCTTATTAGTAGTATGTTAACGTTGTATTTATATCATAATTTGGAAGTGCCTTTATTTTCTAGAGATGTTTCGTAACTATGGGTGGCAAACACTGGGAAAACACTCAATTAAAATACCTTAGAAGCTATAAGCCCCGAGATGTCAACAAACCAAGCATCTTATACAGTCTGAACTCACTGGTTGAACTTCGATTTACCAACTATTGAATATGTGCTTTTTAGTTGGCTCGTTTTTCCATACAAAAAAAATTTGAAATTTTTCTCGGCAAGCCATGAGATTTTTTTGAATTTTTCAAAAACCGGTTTTCCCATACGCATGCTTTTTAATTGAACTATCAGCCAACTATCGAGCGTTCAACTAAAAAGCATGCCAACTAAATAGCGTTCAATTATTGAATTCTGACTGTAATTATGGAATTTAGAACAACAGTCTGTTCCCGAGTTACGCGGTTCTCGACTCCAGATTCAGAGATAGGCGGTTTTCTAAACTTGACAGATCAAATGTCAAATCAGTACAATTTGCCTCAAGAAATGTACAATGAATTGCTTTTTTGCCAATAAATTTAAACCACAAGCACAAGAATGTTCTGCAAGAATCGTATCAAATAAATAGGAAAGTGTATAAAAGTACTAAATTGAATAAAAGTAACCAATTGTAATTTGGTCGAAAACCGCGAAATTCGAATTACGCGGATATTCGAGTTAAGCGGATTGCTCGGGAACGCACAAACCGCGTAACTCGGGAAAAGACTGTATTTAATATTAGGTTTAGGTATTATTATGACTTCGGCCCTATTTAATGCTTATTTTTGACCGGTTTAGGCTTAACTGAAGAATAAAATAGTCGCTTCTTCAAATTATTCAAATTATGGCTCTCGAGTCTCGAGAAAAATAAAATTAAAAAAAATAAAATAAACTGAAACTGAAAAAATAAATAAATTGATGTACGAATTTATAAACATTCGGGTTTATAAATACCTAATAGTGCACGTACTACTATGTTCCATTATGCTTCAATGACGCCAAAAAACATCTTATCATCTTTTTAGTTCTTTGTCTAACCAGATAATTGTGTCATACTGTCAGCATTACGACACGGAAACATTATTCAATAGATCCATCCGTTACCTATACTCCCAATCAGACACCATCACCAAACTCTATGCAAGGTATCGATCGTTAGCAACAAATTCACCAAAATCGTTTCCAAACCTCCATCGGCAAACTTTGTTGCACGCGGGCTTGAGACAACAAAAGGATCAACTTCTCAGTTCTGCTGAAAAGCCACAATCCATGCTGTTCCCACCACCCCACGCTCCGTCAAACAACATACCATACCTTCATGGTCGACCGTACAGGATGTGCTCGTTTTGATGTCGATGGCTTTTGCATTGTGCTTTTTTTATTATTTCCGAATGCATAATGCCATGCCGTGCGCCGTGTTTTGTTCTACTAATACGCGCATCCCGCCCCGACCTCACCAGCTCGCTTATCCCTGGACCCACACCGTCATGTAGGTGACACGATTGTGGAGAAGTGGGGACCGCGACAAGACGGAGGGCATCTTGCATTTCTGTAGATGTCTATATTTGCTGAAGATTTGCATACGATTCAGGCATATGCGAGGCCCCGTGGGGGGGGGCGAAGAAGAAAAGGTATTGTTTCCCAGCCCGTGGGCCACTGGCTCGGCGGTTTTCCTCGGCGAGGCTTTGATCGCAGACGCACAGCGCAGCGAAACACTGCGCNGGGGGGGGGGGGGGGGGGGGAGTCGCGAGGGTGGAGATCGGTGTTGTACGGCCACGCGGTTCTTCATTTCTTTCCCAGCACACCGACGGACCGATCACCAGGCCCCAGCCGACAGGCTCGTCGTTCGACAACTAAATATTACAGCCACTAAACATCCAAACCGTACGGCGGCATCCTTTTGAGATGAACGGTCGGGCGGCAAAGTACGGCCGCGCAAGAGGAACTGGAGGGCGTCAAAGGCACAACGGGACTGCCGACTGACTGCTTTGATAAACCCACTCACTCACACACACACATGTAGACACACATGATTTAACCGTGGCACGTCCGGACAGGCCTGAAGTGCCGGCAAAAATTAACCGAGAAATCAATACTGTTTAATTTATTTAATATAAATGTTTTCCCTGCGCTGTCCGGGCTCGTCGCGATCGTTTCGCTTGCTTTCCGGCGGCACTCCATCGCGATCGACAGTTGATCGGACCGTTCTGCGATCGTGGCGCGATCGGTAAAGTTTGCTGCTTGAGATTTGCTTACTTGTGTACCGATACACACACAAACACACACGTACAGATCGAACGGCGAATTGTTGACGATGCTAAACGCTCGGGCAAGTCAGTTGAACGTTGAAAGCAAAACCTTCGAAAGCAGGATTAATGGCTTCATATCGCCTGGCCTCGCGATCGTGAGGCGGAGGAGCACGCGGGCTGAGGTAGAAAATATTATTATAGAAAAACAATAATCATGTTAAACATACGCCAAGCAACGGAACGCGCAACGATTGCACGGCGGTGTGCACAGGTAGAATACGGTACAAGGAAAGGCCAATACTTTTACAAAGGGCCGCAGGAGAGAGAGGTCGCCCAACGAGCGAGCACGAGTGGCGGGGATAAAGAGCCGCCTTGTGAGCGCGCCTTTTCGCTCAAATTGTGATTAATGAGCTATAAATTGAAAATCAATACACCAGCCCCAACTCCTAGCCCTTTCACGCGCTCCCTTTGGATTTCCCTTCACGCCTAGAACCAACCCATTCATGCACCGCTGTTTTGTATCATTTCGCCTTGTTTCCATGCTCCATGGAAGAGATTATGCTTTTCGGCGTACCTGCTGCCGTTACTGTAGTGGAATTGAGTGGTTCCAGTGAACACACGAAGCGCACACATTCTGGGCCATGGGGAAGATGTGAGGGCCAGACTTGTGGTTGACTGTTTTCCTTGGTACGTTACATTTGCATACCTGGATCGACGGACGGGCAGGCCATTCGGGTAAGGACAGGTTCAAGATCAATGTATTTAAAGAAGTTGTCGCGATGATCTTTGCGACTCACGAGACGACGCGTAAAGCGATGACGCAATAAGAAGCAAGAACGAACGATCGTGCATTACCAACTTGTGAAACATCTTCATTATGCCGTTCAACACTACCGCGTACGTTGCAGTGTGTTTGGGAAAACAATCATTCCGGTTGAATCTAATCACGCCCATGCATCTAAGCTTATACCGCATAGACAATGACACACCGTCGACAGAACATTATTTATTATTACATAGTTCCCGTCCATGGAAGTAATCTGCAATCGGCTAGGAAATCCCAACCAGCCATCCGATCGAAGAAACAGTTAACGCCCCTACCAAAACACCTCCAACGCTAATCAATTGCTTCCATCTACAAACTCAGTACAATTGATTCCTGCCGTCATGCTCCTGTGTAAACACTCAGCACCTATCTAAGCCCACGAAACTGCTCGCTTTCGTTCGCACTCTTCCATTCTCGGCGTGGCTCGGTTTGACAATTTTTCACACTCATCGCCTCACCCGCCTTTTGTAGGGTTCCGTCCGGTTGCACTTTTCTTCACGCGATCGCTTGGGGGAGCTGTGGTCGGCTGCTCCGCATCACCGAGGAAGACCCATAAATCCATCAACGAACGCTGACAGGACTGCTTCTCACTTCTTGCTAGCCCATACATCATAACTGTCGTATCTTGAATTTTGGATTACCGTCGAGAGCCTCCGGGGCAACACCCCATACGCAGGGCCGCTACTACTACTGGTTGGGGTGTGAAGACCAGTCAGGTTCCGACAGGTCGGAATCACTCTCTTTTTTCTGCGCTTCACTAGAAAAAAAAAATGCATAGTACACCGTGCAAGTTGCAGCAGTTCAGTTGATCATATCTGCAGAAGAAAGGTGATTTTTTTGTTAATAATGACTCCTATGCAAGATGGAAAACAAAATGCAAAGTTCAGATTATGAAATGCAGTGCATTAGAGGAGAGTGAAGTGGTGTATGCAAGGCAAAAAAAATCTTAAAGAATTGCAAATGAGTTCTACTACCATTATGCGTGATGTTTCTGCTTTTTGGTACCGCTTTTTGTTTTGTTCCTTGGTATCCGGAGAGTATTTTTTAATGAAATATGCATATCAACTAACTAAACAAACGTAAACATTGATTGATAACCTGTCTGAAAAATCTGACGCAACACTCAACTCTCACGTGTTTCCAAGCAAATCAAATTTTCTTTACCATATTTCTGATTAATTTTAACTGTAGTGACACACATGCAACGTGAAAGTGATGCTGTAAAGTATCATTAACAATTTATTTAGATGGTGTTTTCATGAATGCTTCTACAATTGACCAAAATGTCATTAAAACGCTGAAAACAAGTGTTTAACATCAGGTGGCTTGGTTCTTACGATGATGGGAACCTGATCTGCAAAAAGCATTTGGTTGTTTTCATGATACTTGAAAACGTCCCGGAAAAACAAAGGACGCAGTGAAAACTGTTTATCTTCCTTTCGTTTTAGCACATGGGCGTTATTACTTTTTTAATAAATGACATTATTTAAAGTTTGTTTTCCTTAACTTAATAAGCTGACACAAAACTTCAATTTTTTTCGCTCTTTTTCTAATTGGTAAATGAGTTCTAGCATACGATTAAAAAAATACGAGGATTAAAAACAATATTTGCAAACAATAATTCCTTTTTTCAGGCTAAAATAATCCAGGATGTAAACCTAAGGTTAGCTTAGCACGTGATTTTGTAAGAATACTTGAAACTGGCTAGAATCCTAACTAAAATGATAAATCCAAAAAATGCTGAAAAATATGTCATTTTGTTTGCAAATTATGTTGATAAATATAATAATATTGTTATTTTTTTAATTTTTACTAGTCTCTGGGGAACACAATTTAAAGATTTGAGGTTTTAATGTGAACTAAATGTGGACAAAATGTGAACTGGAATGATCGGAATGAGTATATCATTGCAATTTAAAAAGTATAATTACAATACTTGCGATTGTCATCATTAATTGACATGTAAATAAATGAAAATGTTACTTATTCCATTGTATAAGACTCTTATGATTTGCCACTCATTTAAGAAACCACTCCCAATAATTCACTTCAAGTAGTATTTCAAAAACCAAAAAGAGAAAACCTGAAAAACTACCATTGTGAGATAAAATACGAGCCCAATTCCAATCACCACTCACTTAAGCAAGTCAGAAGCCACCCGAGGTGCCATATTTGACTCGACACATTCCGCCACAGTTTTGTCACATTTCGATGCCCTGCTCTCGATCCTGCTCGCTGCCTGCGTTAGTGCGCTCTCGAACGTTACTAACAAGCTCGACACTCTCGGCAACACTGCACCACCACCATAAGTGGTGTAATGGTTAGTGTTAATTGAATCGGTAAATAACCAATCCATGGGATCATAACTCAGCCCTCAGCCAACATGTCCTTGCCGGGCAAATGTACGACCGTAGCGCCTGACACAAACGAAACAAACAGCGCACCATCACCGCACCATCACTCAAGACACGCGGGTAGAGTGGCCGCGCTGCTACTTTAGCGTTGGGCAAAAGCGCGGCACAGCCCGCTCGCGCTTCTCGTGCGAGTTGTGAAGTGGTACAGGAGAAGAAGAAAAAAATAGAGATGTTTATTAAATTTAAAATCATTGTTTTGCCTTTTTTACCCCCGCTCGCGTCTGCCCGCCAACCCCCGCACACACACACACACCCTTATCGCAACATAACACGGTGTCATACATGGTTTTGATCTTTTCTTCTGACCGCGTGGCCACAATTACGCGACAATCGATCGAGTGGCGGCGGCGGCGGCGGCTGCTAAAAGGAACCGCCTGGACCAGAAGCGAAAAGTGGAGGAAAAAGCGCTTACCGAATGCCGAATCTCACATCTGCAGGGATGTGCGTGTCCTTGGTTTGCTCTTTATACTTCGTGGTGCTCCTTCGCCGGCCGGCCGCCTTTGTGCCGCATCTTATCGCCAGCCCCCGATTGCCGCGCGCTAACTCGGCGTCGGGCTGATAGCAGGCAAGGCAAGCAAGGATCGGTTTAACCCGGCTCGTCCTTAATCGGTTTGCGTTGTTTTAGTACTTATGATCGTGTTGTGTGTTTTTGTGCTTTCCACCGTTGTAGCCCAGCACCGGGCGCATGTGGCTCCTGCTGTTTACTTTCGCTTTGTTCAGCCGGTTTGTTGATTGTTTGACATACGGATTAAGTGTGGGTCTCTTCACAAACGAGCCACCTTCCACTGTCGTGGCTGCTATTATTTACGCAGTGCTTACCGCTTTTCACAAGGAAATCCTTTTTTATCCTTTTCTTAGCTGCCAGCCATTTTTTCACCCTGAAACTCTTGTGTTTTTTTCTCCTTTTTTTGCTAGATAAGTGTCTTCGCCCGCTTTGAAGTGGATATATTTACAACTAGTTAATAGAGTGATAATCTAATCAGCTACATTTGGGCTCGGTCTCAATGGGTTCGGGTCACGTTTAAGCACTTGCTAAACTGAAATAAATAACAGCACAATCACTTCTAAGAAAATTGGATCATCCCAGTTTCGGTTGCAGCTATTGACACTGGTCGATGTTACAAAACATTTCCAAGATGCTGGAAAGGATTCGGCGCTAGGATGCACCTTTGCAGCGAGACGCGAAGTACTCGTTAATGTTTCCCATTGATAATGGCCCAACTGGAGGACACGAACACAACTCACAGCAATCTTCAACGAGGGGTTTTAAAGTTTTTCCTTCCATTTTGAGCTGTCTCGTGCCTGCCTGCCGTCCAAGAAAATCGTCATCCCGCGTTTACAGGTGCATTCTGAGGCGTCTCCTTACGACGTCTCAACCCTACACTACGAGCGCGCTATAAAAAAGCAAGCCATTTTAATAACTTCTTCCGCGACACCCGCAGCGACGAAAGGGCTTGCGCGAAAAATTCATAATCGTAAAATATGAATTTTCATATTCACTTCCTACCATCTCGCCGTTCACCGTTCGGGAGCGCACGTCCCACAGACCACTTGCCCGCCGAGTGGCACAATATTCTACGGAACCGACACCATTTAGGTGAACCACCGAAGCTGCTTTAGTGTCTCCGGTTTCCGGAACGAAGCAAAAGGTCGCACTCGCATCCCACCCGAACAAACGTCATAAAAATTTAAGCGACTTTGCACCTACACGGATCGTTGAGTTTGTTCTTCCGCGTCTTTAGGTGTCTTTCTGTATATGCGAGTGTCTGTATGTGTACCTGTCGTCAACTAGGTTTTGGGATGAGCTTCCCTTCGAGCGAGTATTGCTATTTTGCTTTTGCGATGTCCATGGAACCGCAGCCGACTCCTTTGCCGACTTGACTCCTTCCTCCAGACGATATTGGCCGGGTCGATCGTAATAAAAAGAATTTTCTTTTATGAAAATTTAATTCGCAACCACTTGTGATAAATGGTAATGGCGTTGCTATTATCTAGCGATGTGCTATGGTGTAGCGTTCAGGCGTTATGGCTTTATTGGAAATCACAGCGCTTTTTTACCTTGCGGTCTCGGCTGGATGTGAGTAAAATTATAAGAAACGTAGAGTAGGAAATTTGGTTTACTTAGGCAATAAATGATTGTGATTTTACAAGACATATTAGGACAATGGAAGAACTACCAATTAAAGCTCATTCTTCATTGAACATAATTCTTTAATAGCCATCTTTTGCTTTATATTTGTTTTTTTTTTCGCCTAAAAGAATAACAAATTAACGAATGGATGGATTTTAAATCTACATTATACGTTGTGCTACCAATTCACACACATTCTCAAGATATCAAATTATTTACATCAGCTATTACTATGATTCCGCCGGTCTGGTGGTACATTCGTCAACTCGTACGACGTAACAACATGCCCGTCATGGGTTCAAGTCCCG
>VTWG01008288.1:0-32471 GCA_008817895.1 Anopheles fontenillei
GGGCGGTCGCCGCGTACGACGAGACGTAACAGATCCGCGGATCATCTTAACCGTCTGTCTTGGAGACGGTGTGTGTACCACCACCCTGCCCATCGCATAAATTGAACAACGTTTAACCCGACGGGTGACGGGTGGGGGATCCATCTTCTCAAGTGGGTTGTGTTATTTCGTGTGTGTAGCCGCGGGTTTTTTTCCCCCTTCACTTCGAGTAGACACACTTTTAATAACGAGACGAGACCTGACCTAACGCAACGAATCGACCGATTGGGATAGGTCGTGGCAGGAATCGTTCGATCGTGTGTTTGCTGAAGGATAAAGTATGGTGGATCAACTGCGTGACGGTAGGATTTCGTAGTATAGGGAATCTGTTTATATATTGATGGTTGTAGAAATCAGGCAACAGTTTGACATAAAAATGCAATGAACACTTCAATCACCCTTTCGCGTACGCTGTTGTGAAGACTATTCATGCACAAATAAAATACACAAATAAATATAAATATAATTGGGTTTTGCACATCATTACCAAGTGCAAACGACCTAAGGAGTAGTGGTGGGATCTCGAAATCGGAACTACCCGATTCCGATTTCTTGTTCGGAATCAGTTCCGGATCCGATTCCAGTTCCGGATCCGATTCCAATTCCAAAGCCGACTCCAATTCCGGAGCCGATTTCAATTCCCGAGTCGATTCCAGAGCCGACTCCGAGTCCGGAATCGATTCCTGAATCGGATCCGGAATCAGAACCGGCTCCAAAATCGGTTCGGAATCAGAATCGGAATTAGACCCGGAGTCATAATCGGCTCCGGAATCGACACGGAAATTGCAAACATCTCCGGAATTGGAATCAGAATTGGCCCCAGAATCGGAGTCAGCTCTGGAATTAAATTAACAGTTGTTAAAGAAACGAAATCAGCCACGGAATGTCCATGAGAATGGATCGTTTAAAAGTAAATTTGGATTATTTGCGATTATTGCTACAATAGTAGCTGCATAGGACCCAAACACCTGTTCTCATGGAGATGCCGAACTCGATCCGATTCCAATTACAGAGTCAATTCCGGAGCACATTCCGGAAACTGATTCAGAGCTTACTATTCGAATTTGATTTCACAAAAAAAATCGAATCTAGTCAGAATCGATTCCAACCAAAGCTTCATTCTTCCCATCACTACTAAGGAGAATGTTTCTTGTTTACGATGATGAGCAAGCAAAAAACTGCAAGCCAACAATACAATCGGCTCAATAAAAAGCAGGCAATATTTGTTCGACACCGCTTCATTACACATTTCACACCCTCTTCGCCAAGAGATGCAAAGATGTATCCATGAAATGCAGTGCCGAACCAGCGCAGCAGTGCACTGGCACGACTCCCCAACTACACTGAGTCCCCTCTCAAGATACCCCAGAGCAAACTATGTTAAACGACTTGTTAACTAAGCCACGGTTCTTGAGCCGATACGGCCCTCGTCATCCTTTTCTGATGAGCCATCACTCCTCGAACCGTCGTGCATCGTCGTGTACAGCAAAACCCGGTAGACTTCACTGCAGTCGGCCGGACCCACCCAGGCATGTGTCAAGTTGGACATCTTCCGCGTCGGTCTGTCTCACACACCGTACAAGACACGACACACAGGTTCATTCACACTCACACAAGCGGTTACAGGGTGGAAAGATGATGGTACAAAAGACACGACACAATCAACCCGCAAACCTTCTCCGTCGCACACAGCTGATGGGTTTTTGAAAAGGGCAGAGTTGGCATATTCTGTCGCTCCCCGCAGGAGCAACAACGCAAGAGAGCATGGGAAGAAACTTCAAACAAGGTGCTGCAAGAGAAAAGTCTCCGCAAGCATGATGCACTCTTCCCCTGGGAAACAGCACAAGCTAGTTGTGACCCGGATTCTTCGTTCCAACCGTTTCGTGAGCCAAAATAGCTTCCCCTGACAGACTGGTTCAACAACGCCACCGCCACCACACGCTAGAATGATGCTGCACCAGTAGAAGGTGAGAGATGCGGAAGTCAAGAATGGAATTGTCTTTCCCCCGAAATGCACGGGAATAAATTTTCCCACATCGAACCTTCGGGTACGGCGGTGGTTGGAATTTTCCCATGGTATTTCCGCGATCGTCTAGAGGTGCGGCTCTGGTACAAATGGTACAAAGGCAACTTCAGAAAAGGAAAAATAACATTTCCATCCCATTACTAAGGTGCTCTAAAACATTTTCAACTTCACTTCAACTTCCGGTCATTTTCAATCGGTTACCAAAGAAAACAAAGGGGCAACAAAGACAAATGTTTTAAGGGTTTCCTGTCCTCTTTCGAACGCATTCTTTTGCTCTACTACTACCAATTTTAAGTAACCCAAAATAGCACAAAACCTAAAGCCGTCGCATCATGTGCCAGGGCCGATCAGTCACGTGCCGATCATCAACGTGTGCCGCGTTGCACCCCAGAGATCCATCTGCGAAGGGTAAATCAGACAGAGATCTTGATAAAAACCGCCAGATTAAGCCGCCAGTCCGGAAATCTATTTTAAGAAGTGATAAATTTTTACAACTAGTCTTCCGTGTTCCGTGTTCGCCCCATATATCCTACCTCTTCCCAACAAATCACATTCGTCAAAATCGTGCTGTGACGGATGGAATAATAAGAATGCAATAAAAGGTAGTAGAGAGCGAGGAAACCGTCCAAAAATATATAAATCTATCACTCCCCGAGCGCATCAAAGCGGCCCATCATCTTCGAACTGTGCGGCGCTACGCGGAGCGACTGACAGGAAAACATAAACAAGCCGTTATCGTAAATCAGCAGCTTTAAGACGGGGATGCGGATATGGTGTTGAAACTGGAACCTGTATTCGTATTTCAGTTGGTTTTTGTTTCGATTTCTATTTTTTCGAAGAAATAACACAAGATCATCAAAATATGATAACTTCAACAATGTCTATTTTCTTAAATTGTTTTTGTTTCTAAAACATTAAATTGCTTTCGTGTTGCTGCAGTGTCTGACGGAATTACTTTTTGAAGCTCTTTTTTTATAACAAATATTTATTATTTGTTTTATTAATTCAAGAAGATTTTACAGCAGGAACTAGTTTTATAACAAAGATGCAAAAAGATAAAAACATAATAGAAAAAGAAAACGAAAAGAGAGACAAAACATACTAAAATAATGCAAGGAACAATATGTTGCAAAGCAAGCAAGACGAGTAAACCAAAAAGATAACTAAACGATAATAACACTAAACCAAAAACTGTAAAAAGTCAACAACAAAAAATAACATTAACTTAAAAACAAAAATAAGATCAAAATATAACAGTAATCATAAAACAAATGAAAAAAGAGAAGAAAAAACGAGAATTGATCATGTAAAAAGGTATCAAATTTCATCCACCCAATTCTTCCTTAAAAAAAACGATTATGGACAACCGTGACAAATCTGTCGGACAAAACAGTGACCTAGAAAAACGTACAAATCCTGGCCGTGCCATATCAAATGGCAAGTCATGTTTGGCCTACAATCGCAACCTCACGTCTATCCGCAGGAAAAAAAAATAAAACTACCCCGGAATGCAGTTGCTGACCGCGGTGTAACTAATCTTCCATGAAGGTGCTGCTACACCACCGTATCGATTGTATTTTTTTAAACTGCGACACCTCGCTATACTTCCGCAAACTGTAAACGCTACCCCATCCGTTAGTACACGACCTTTTACGACACACTAACTTAATCTGCTAAACTGCTTCTCCCCCTCCACTGCTGCTAATTCAACCGAATAAAGTACCCATTGTTGTGCGAGCTGATCTTGCTACTACTTCCCTCGCCTGACGGTGTGGCGCGATTACGTTAGACGCCCTTTTCGCTGTAATCCAATTTCAATGTTGACACCTTTTTTTGCACCCCATAAAGCGCTGAAGGAATGGGGATGATGCATCAGAGGTTCAAGTTGCCTTTTGTTTCTTTTTTCCAAACGGCTCCATCGAAAACAAAATTTCAATTGACATACTATAGCACACATGCGTTCCACTTCCGTGCGTTCCCGATCATCGTCTTTGACACGCCTCATCGCATTCTCTTCTCGCAAGAAACCAGCCCCCAACGATCGTGTGTCATCGTTGTCTAATGTGTTTGCTGCTTCTTTCCCTCCATTAAGGTTTAGGGTCGGTTTCGTCTAACGCACTGCAACACATTTGTAACACCCAGCGTCAGTCATTCGCTTCTCCTGCTCCACCAGTCTGGGTCAATTTGACGCCAGCTTGGCTCGACTTTCTTGCGTAGGAGGGACGGGATTCACTCCCTCGGAGTGTTTGCTTCAGTGCACATCAACTCCCTACGAGCTGCTTTTGCTTTCCACCCACCCTAGTCGTGTGAGAGACGGGAAAATCCATCTCAATGTCGGATGCGCATCATGAAAAATGCACTCCTCAAATGCGTCTTGTGTGACACGGCGTGGGGGTCTCATCAATATTTACACTGTACCAGCGTTTAGTTGACATTCGCAGGCCACTCTGCTCCATTAAATATCGATTCGAAGACACATAATCAATACTTTCTTCTGTTACGTGAGTTCGTTTAAAAATACAATGATATTACAACCGCAAAACACTATTACGCCAGTTTTTTTTATTTCCAATTGCATATAATGTCTAAATTGCGTAACTAAAGCTGAAAAAACCAATGAAATACATCTACTAATTGATGATATTTGGGAAATTATCCAATAGGTGTATCGTTTGATGTAATATACTCATAAAAATCATATAGGAAATGTCAAGAATTATAACATCTTATTGTATTTATAGAATATATCGATCCTGTACTGCTTGACTTCAACATTTATTAATACTAATGATGTAATAACTCTCAATTTTAGGTATAGAGGACCATACTAATCAGTCGTCATTGTAATATCGCATTTCGTTTAAGTGGTTCTCATAAGCTTAATCTGTCAATCCTCGTTTGACAAAGATCCACCGCACCAAGATCGTGTGACCATCTTCATGTACACCACACACACACACCCCTCCTCGTCCTCTACTTGCCGAGATGTGAATCTATGGGAAAAGGTTTTTATTGCTCACGAGTTAACGGGACTTTGCATGGGATAATCACTTCATTTCCCAAGAAGAAGAAGGAGGCAACAGAAAAAGAAGCATGACCATTCATTACATCCACGCTTGCACTGCCACATACTAGGAAGGAGAAGGCAACAAAAAAAGCATTCTTGCGGAATTGGGTCCCGATAAAAACAGATTCGGTGATACGAGATGCCCTTTTCATCACGTGCATCATTCATATCATGAGTGTGTGGTGAGTGTGTCCCATTTTCCGATGGACGCTTCATCACACATCAACGCGAAGCTACCGTACCGCTTATTGGGTGCCGAATCGAATCGATATCTTCCAATTACAGTGGATGGAGAGAGGTTCGGGAAATTGTGAACCGAGCAAGATAGAATCGATGTCGTCAATAGAAACCAATTTCGTCCAAACGTTTAGTTGAAAACAGACTTTTTGGGTGAGAATGCACAAGACAAAATATCGGCCAGGCTTTTTCCTACAAGCGACATTCTGAAAAAATAATGATGAACCATATTGTTCATAATAACTATAAAAACAAGTCAAAATGAAGAAAAAAGACGATCACGATTCTAGTCAGTTTTTTATATGGAGTTTGACAGATGTCGACTGAAATCATGCCAACACTCCATACAAAACCACACACAAAACTAGCCTGCGATTTTCAGCCTAGATTATTTCAGCCTCAAAGCAAGAATTAGATTCGAGTACCTGCTCGAAAAATAGCAAAACAAGGTCGTGTTTTCATTTATCCCAAGATGCGTTAAAGATATCAGGCGATGGAATCTAGAATCAAAGTGTATGTAGATGAGGTGGTCTCATAGCCTGTTTTTTATAACCAAATTCGAACGTCACTTTTTGACAGGACGGGTGAAAACTTTTGCTCAAACAGGTTTTCTGATAAACTTGACAAATACACAAAACACACTAAAAACCTTTATTCAGAAGCAAAAGTAATAAAAATCAACCTTCTAAATTCATACACCTTGGGATAAGCCCACCTGTGTATTATACCCACTTTGACAGCTGCTCGAAAACTGCTATACAATGCTGAACGCAGCTTACGATCTTAAAAGGGATACATGGATTCTAGTCATGCTTATAAACAATCAAATAAGCCCAATAGAAACAACATACCAACAACAAAATAAGCAACCAAAAACGTTTACGAGTTCTTTAGAGTCCAACATTGAGCGCCTTGCGACTGCCAACTGGAATCGAAATCTGTTTAAGATGACTTCAACAGTTCAACATTTTGAAGTATTTTTGTTACAAACTGTCTGTGCCATTTCCTGTCACGCGAGGCCTGAATGCAGAACGTCTAATACCCCAACAAAAATGAGAAAGAAGATGCAAAACACCCTTGTTCCTGTTTCTTTCTCTTTGCCTTTCGAAATACGAACCTTGAATCATGCATTTCCTGTACATTCCCCTAGCGCCACTGCTGGAGTAGTGATTGAGCGCGAGCCAAAGGAGGGGAAAAAGAAAAGTCACCACACATACACCTCAACTTCTCCATTTGGCCGTCCGTGGCATGCACCATTGCCGATCGTTTGTCATCCAACGACGAGCCGCCAGCGACGCTGTGGCAAAATACAGTTGACCGGTACCGGCAAACGGAACCAACGGCGAACAGAGACACACACCACTGCAACAACAACTCGAACATCATACCGGATGTGTCAGTTCAAGAAGTCATTAGTGTCGGTTGTCAGCGACACATACTGCTCAAACGAAATCGGCACAATTCTAAAGTCAACGTCAAAACTGAACAATGTGCAAACTACATTGTAGATGGTTTTCACGAAGAAATGGCAGTGATGATGTTACAACGATGAACCTTTGGAGCCCATATCGTTCGCAAATCATTTCAATTACTTTAATGATTAATTTTATAACCCTTGTTAAAGCGATGATTCTGGTTTCCGTGTGCAAAAACGCCAACCCTTCCAGGCCATGATTCAGCGACTGCTGTGTACACATCGAGAGACACATTCTCTTTCAATGCAATCACTTCAACCCACGCTCAGTAAGTAGGCTTCTTTACAATCGCACACAGCCCTTCGTTGCGTGTTTCGTCGTTCACAATTTCAACAGCAATTTCCACTTTCTATCCCAAGTAGTCAATTGTGTGTGGAAAGAATGTAAAGCAAACACTCACCACCCCGTTGTGCGTCGTGTCCCGTGGGTTCGAAGGAGCGTAGCAGAAGAACAGGCCACAATGTGAATTGTGCAATGCTATTTAACCCTTGCGCGGCCCACCGATCTACACTGTGTGTTGATGTCAATTTGCCAATTTGCTGCAAAGGGAACGGCCAATGGCTGTCCCCCCAGCGTGTCTCGACGAGCCCCATCGTAGGTTGCCATCATTTGTGCGATGGTTCCGCAATTTTAAGTACACGCGTGGGTCTCGATGGTAAGGAACTACGAGCTAAATCTGATTAAACACCATCGGGCGTCTCGCGCTCCAGTGGTACACACATCATCGTATCGGTCGGTGGAATCGACCCGTAGGTACGGTGGTCCCTTTCCCTGCAGACGTGTCTAGACGGAGAGAGAAAAGTTGTTTCCGTAGGCGAACTTGTATACCATGCTTTGCCAACTCCTACTAGTCCCTTTTTGCCAAGCTGGCCGGCTGGCTGCCCCTTAGTCATAACACTTTGCTTCAATAAATCGTCAATCCATTTATTTTGTTGTGTTGTATTCTAAAAATACAATTTACGGCTACCATAGCTCATATCTGTGACCGTGTCTAGCTTACAACCGTACCAAAAAGGCCTTAAATCCTAAATTAGTGTTGTTGTTCTTTAATTCGCTCAAACTGCCACACAACGGACTGCCTTTTCTTGGTTAGAGCTAATATTGGTGTGACGGTTCATAATAAAACCGCATCAAATTACGTCCATAAATTAAATTGATCTCTAGCCGCGCGCTCTCTGTCGATCGATTTTCTCCGGAACCAAAACCTGATTTTGGTTTTGTCCCTCTCCCAGCATCACCTCCTAGGTACAGCGTCGTGTGTATTGGCTGGTGTGAGTTTATGAATTTATAAGTGACCTCATTTTACATTATGAAATGCTAAAATATGCAAATCCCATCCCATCGTTGCACAGCGCACCACACAGGCCTCGAGCGAATTGCTGCTGGAGAGTAGATTCTTGGCTATGTTCCACATAAACTAACCCATACCAGTGAGAGATCGGACGAGTTTGTCAATCGATATTGTGCTAAACACAAATATGCAGCCCGTATATACAACATTTGAGCTGGGATATAAATGCATTATTCACAAATACACCATACAAGACATAGCTTATTCTTGCTTTGAAAGCTTCGTTAGGCACAACATTTTAAAACAATTTACAACCAGAACATCCGAACGAGCGGGTACAATAAAATAAGCTAACTAATTTATAATCGGCGAAATATCTCAATCAAACAACGAGATCAAACCTGTTTGCAACGGGGCATTTGCACACATTTCAATTTGGTGGAATATATTTTATTCGACCAAATTTTCCCCCAATTTCGTCCACCAGCCTAATGGCTCCACCATTGCTAACTAAACCCATGTGTATATGTGGTGTCCCATAAATGGAACCTGTTTGTAATAAAAATTTAAATCACCTGCTATCATCCATACGTGTGTTTGTCTGCTTCCCCGCGTTTTTGTATGTGAAGATCACCCCCAATAGTTTGTTCCTAAATATGATCTGGCTTTCCTTAAAATGAAACCTTAGCTACCGGCCCAAAAAAACAAACACACACGCGCAGAAAACAAACAAGGACACTTGAAGCCATAAAGACTTCTTTAATTAATGCAAATTATGTCTATCTATGGTCTGCTTCCCTAAAACCGTACGATTTAAATGCTGCCGCGGCTTTGCAGCACAGCAGTGTGTGCCTTTATCAACAAGATAGCCGAAAAAGAAAAAGGAATGTGTTGCTACGGTACGGTTTTCTACGTGTTGTTACAGTTTGTTCTTTTTTACTTCGCCTTTTAACAAAATATGCAAATAATCCGTAACAAAAATCACAACGTTTGGAGTTCGCAACAACCTCACCAATTCACACGAGCGTGTGTATGCTTTAATTATCAGTGACGCGAATACATTCTGGATCAACATTCCATGCTGTTAACGGGGGTAGTGGAGTTTTACCACAAAGAACATACCTAAAAAGAAACAGAAAAAAGAAAGTGTTAGTGGCAAACGAAAAACAAAAAGGTCATATAATTTTATTCAAAAACATTTGTGTTCCCAATTCCTTAAAATGGCTAAACAATGTTGAGAAGAGGATTCAAAACCCTTGATCTTGATCTTGATCTAAGATGTTCTTCACAGCGGATCTCTTTTTTTATTTGGGGTAGTATCACATTCTTGTATTAAGATCAATATTAAGCCTGTTTCCAAAGACATTTTCCCATACTTTAGACACCTTTCGGAAGCATTTTACTTTTATTTCCATCGTCTCCAAAATAAAACAGCTCCATTTTTCGCTCGATCGTCACAATTCCCGCCGCCACAACACACAGTTGCGCCAATGCGTTTGTTTTGCGGTGGGAAGCACATGAAAGATGCCGTCAACAAAGAAGCTGTTTACCTTCTTGTCGCGACTCTCATTCCTCTGGCCGCATCATAATCCAACCAGCAGGTTCCTCATCTTGCCGATTGCTAAATATTACTCACGACAACTACCACCACCTTGTTTCGCTTTGTGACGACCCGCTCGCTGCGAAGAAGTATGCAAATTTAACAAAACGCACCCAAACGGAACCCCTCCGGGGAAGGGGGGAAGATAGCCGATGCGCTTCCCGGCAGCACCACACCACCGGAAATGTGTGTGTTTTCTTCCCTTGTTCACACAAGGCGCACACACCGGAGGAGGAGTACGTGTGCACTCCAAGCAAGCATACATCAGAGCTTCAAACAGTCAAACAGTCAGAGCTAGCGAGTGAATATGATGGAACTGTTGACATTCGTGTGTTGTCTTCCAAGAGCAAGAGAACATTGTTATTACTGGAACCATCCAAACAAAATCAAACATCCGTAACATCCCCTTTTCTTCTATCGTGCCCCGGGACAAACATCAAACAAGCCAAAAACCTAATGAGCCGTAGACGGCGGGGTTGGTGGCCCTAATTTGACAAATAATAAAATCACTACACTGTGACCGCTAATAAAAACATTCGCACAACTTTACAGAGAGAGAGAGTGCGAACTAATGATGATTTTAACAGGTAATTTATTTGTTTTACTTCATTGAACGCGGATCGTAAAACAGAACAAATATATAGAGGGGATAATAGATTTGGTCGACATTGTTCAAAAAACTTACTTGTCAGCGTGAGGATCATGCGATCGTACTTGTTGAAGCGCGATAGTACCGAAGGCATTGGGCCCTTCTGCGTCGTACACTTCGCATGCTGTATCATTATTTTACATGCGTTTGCTTGCGTAAACGTACCACTTCTTAAGCTTCTTAAGCCACCATTGGACATGAAAGTAACACTCGGAACATTGAACGATCGGTTAATTATTTTTCATGTATACCACATTTTTATAACACGATAGGTTGCTTGCTTGATGTTTAATCTACGACGTTGTTTGGACATGAGCGTTAAGTAATAAAAATCATGTATTATGACATGTTTAAGCTAAATGCACCAATAAAACACACATTTATTCGCTTCCACAATCGTACATTTTAATAGCGATAAAGACGACGTAACACACATTCGTGCCATAAATAATTTAATCAACGCCACAATACACAACGGGCTATCATATCATCGTTTCCAAGAACAGAGTGCATCCACAGCCATCATAACCGTCCCGCAAAAAAGGAGCCGCGAATCAATGCCACCAGTTTTATGCAAATTTGCAACTTGCAACACAACGCAGAAAACTGCAATTGCACTACAATGACCACACGGGCGGCGGCGATGTGTAGGAGGGCACAGCAAAAGGAACTAATAATAGTAGCCAGCCCTCCCCCTCAACCGTTTGCTACCGAATGCATCCACCAACGCGCGCTTCAGTGCAAATGCAACACAAAAAAATCGGGTTTATTTTTACACGTGATCGACTTTGATATGCCAAACCGTACTACACCGCGCAGTTGTAGATGCAACTTCCCACGCCATTCCTCTACACTAATGACCATTTGATGGCGCACAGGCAAACATACACGGAGAGCGAGAGAGATCATTGTGCTAATTGAGGGTGCAATTGTTGTTGCTTTATTATCTCGCGCCTTCAATGCGGGGAGATCCCGGCAGGAAAAAAACAACATACAAACAAATCGTAAAAAATAGATTTTCAATACACCGACATCTGGGCGATGTGCCGAGCACGAAAGTACGCTGACTAGCGCTACTAGCAATAACCACATTCCTCATGCATGGCACTAACCTTCCCAAAGAAGGCACAAACAAACAAACAAAAAACGGGCATTTTGAATTAAATTGCACCTCTTAACCTTCAGCAAGCGTAAACCTTTTTCTTGGTTCCAGCGGCTCCTGTGTAAAGTAATTAAGAACGCATTTGTCCTATTGTGCCGTGTGCTCACAAATTGCCACCACCCTAACCTCTGCGGTGACATTACTACTCACCACCCTGTGGTGGCTCTATCGCAATAGATGACGATTTTTATTAAGGTTCCTTCGTCTCAGCCACTCTTTCTCCCCCGTTTCCAACCGGTTCAAGGTATCCAGGGTGTGACAAAATTGCATAGATTTATTAGATGCCGTCATCTCCGGCGGTTACCGCAGACAATGTTGTACACACGCGCGGCACAGTGTTGTTACTCAATCGAAACGAACAATTTGATAGTGGCGGCCCTCACTATCTTAGGGTCGCGACTACTGTTCACATTACGACGTGTAGAGAGATCGAGTATTACTAGAGACAAGCATCAATATGAATTATTACCGCATGTTGATTTCCAAGGGACACATCAGGGTGAAACTAATTCAAGGAGTTTAAGAGCCTGCACACAACCAAGTTCATGCTAAATGTCGGTGCTCTACATATATGAGCGCCACCTGTGCTGGTACAGGATTTTATGCAAATTTTGTATTTACACACGAGCAGCCATTAGCAGGGTGCCGTGAGCACTTGGTAATGATAGATAAGCCGTATCGGCGTTGAGCTGGCGAGTAAGCAAACATAGGTAATAACTGGGTCCATTATAGCATTACCAGTACCAACCCAAGCAACTGACAAACTGGTTCTAGATTCTAAAGACAGTTCTCGGTCACGATGACATCACCATGGTCGACTTTCAAACTAATAAGTAGCTAAATAGAGACACAAGTATGAAATAGAACTGCTTTTGGTACATTATTCCTGTTTTGATTAGAGATCAATAGTTTGAGATCGAGATTCATTAATTCGAATTAATCTATGGAATGAAAGTATAAATCTGAATCTTAAAGTTTGAGATTCATGAATCTCCAAAATATCAAGAATCCACAACGATTTATGAACCACAAATTTATGAATTCTTGAGGGTTTATCATGTATATGATTCATGGATAGATGGATAACTCTGATTGGGATTCAAGAATCTGAATGAACCTATGAAATAAATGAAGGAATCTGTATCTCAAAGTTTGAGATTCATGATTCTCCAAAAGTTAAGAATCCAAAAAAATTGGCGAATCTCCAAAGATTGATGAATCCCTGAGGATTCATCATGTATATATGATAATTCATGACTCTAACGTAAAATAGAAGAAGGGACAAGATATTGATTATAACAGCAATAGAAAACATCTGCAGAAATTCATGAAACGCAATGAGATACATGAATTTTCTGAAATTCAAATATTTCAAGATAACTCAATATCTTGAAATTCTTACATCTCTAAAGATTCATCTAAAGGATCTTTATGGCATTATGAATCTTTGGAGATTTATAAATATTTGAAGATTTTTTAATCTAATAATTCATGCATCTTTCTTCTTCTTTGGCACAACAAGCGTTGTCGGTCTTGGTCTACCTTTAACGCTAATGACCTTGGCTATCAGTGACTTGTTGAGTACTTGTGTACTCCTTGTTGATAGTACAATAGTCAGTCCCACATATGAAGACCCTAGTACATCACAGGGCTTGAACACATGACGGGTATGATCTCAAGTCAGTCAAGTTGAAGAATTACCAAGTTCAAGCAAGATGATGACTGTACCACAGAACCAACTAAACCTGTGGAGATTCTAATCACTGCCCGCTGTAAATTCAATGTGAATGAATCTCAACGAAAGATCCATGAAACACAACACTAGCTTTAATTATACCTTTCCATCTCAATTCTTAATTCATTTGAATGTCTTAAAGTTTTAAAATATCAATCTAATTTCTTGGCACACTAAACGTCATGCAGAAACAACTTCTGCCAATACCGTGTGTTGGCATCAAACTTTTTCACACCATAAATACGTGATGACACGTTCTGGCTGCATACTCCCAAAACTGCGACCAGCAGCTCAGCAGGCACGGTGACAGAGAACACCAATCTTTGTGAAATTCTTGATTGGAAGCATCTGTTTTAAAATCTAATACAGCATCTTCCCATTATACGCCAACCAAACAAACGCAGGCGACGAACGTTTGCATCATCTACATTTTTGGCCATAAAATCAAGTGCCAAGGAAAAAAATAAAGAGGAGAGAACGCAGCATTTGGCTCTCTTTATCTTCATTCCTGGTTCCATTTCCCGCCCCACTAACCGTTGAGGGAAGGGGTGTGATCGTTTAATAAATTTGACCATTTGCTTTATTGACTAAATTTTACCACACCTTGCACAGCCTGACCCCGCCCGTGCGTTTGGCACTTTATCTAAAGAGGCGTTACCCGTTGGCATCAGTAAGAAGTGAAAAAGTTATGTTTCCTTTTTTTTTGCGATAGCCACTAAGACACAATTGTTAACACACACAGCAAAAAACACGTAATGCTCTAGGCTCTAAGAGGTCACATTCCAGGCCCGGAAAAGAAAAGTGTTGATAACGAACTGTTATTACCCTCATACCCTTTGTCTGACATTGTGCACGTTGGTCCGCTGCTGGTACTACTGGTGGTAGTGGTGGGACAAATCAAGTGAGTTATTAAATGCAAATAGCGTCGTTGCGCGGAGCGAATTTTCTTCGGAGAGGAGTTTTATGACCACAGAAGAAAGAGGTATTGTAGCAACAACAAAAACATTGACTTAGATGAATATTCATGGTCAGTGGTCAGAGTTGGAGGCAAAAAAACACAGACATCCCGCGCTCTTCCGCTAGTCATCGTCCCCGCATATGCGAGAAGAGCGCAGACGTAGGTCTGTTCTTAGGTCGTAAAAAAGCAGATACACATTTAAAATCAGAATCCTAGTGCTTGAAAAGGTATTCATTCCCGAGCGTTGTTTGATTAGAATGAAGTAGCTTCTTTTTGCCTTTTTGTTCCCTCCTTGACCTGTAATAAAATAGCTCTTGCGAAGCAATCTTGTGCGCTTGCAAATCAAAGCCGACAGTCACTAACTACTATGGCCACCACCAAAACGGTGGTCGGTCTCGCCATAGTCAATTTGGTCACATTTTACGGTGTGTGTTTGAGGGTATGATTAGTTGTCGCTGTTGAAGAGGCATGTTGTTGGTGGTGGCAGTAAATGTCAGGCTTTTTTATGGCGTACAACCGGATAATGATACTTTGCATGCGAAAAACAAACACCACACACGCTCATGCAAATACATCTTTGCAAAATAATTATCATCTGGCACGCTTCGGTTGGTGGCGGCGGGGTTTAGGGGGTTTGGCAGCGGCTTACTCTCAAAAAGCCTATCTCAAATGGCACGCCCTTTAGTATGTGTGTTGTGTAATGTAGTTGGGGATTAATTAATTAATGGCATTGAGTAGTTTTTTTAATTAATTCTTCAAAGCAATAGTAAAACAACAAAAAATCCTACAAAAAAAAGTTTATCTAAATTTCATTCAAAATTGGAAATAATTCCAACGAGATAAGAACGACTTGCAATTACTGTACACGAAATATCTTGCGCACATTTTGCAGCAAACCGCTAACACACACACTTTAACCGCACGAGATATATGTACAAGCAGCACCTCTTATCTAGCAGCACAATTAACCACACATGATATAACACACATACACACAAACACATGCACGTAGTGAAACAAAAAACAATATAAATGGTAAGCCATTAATCACTGCACTTTGCTCGCCATTGCCACCAGAAGGAAGGAACAACTGGGCTCCCAGTAAAAAGGGCTTTTCTTCAATTAATTTTCTTTCCTGCTTAAGCTAACCATCACACGCACGCACATTCACGAACGCACAAAAGGACCCCCGCGCGGACGAATAATTCCGTCACAGCTGGATGAACTTTCCCCCACTCCCCTTCTGCTATAATAATAGCCCACCACTTATCAAATGGAGCACAAGTACACACACACTCACAAACTATTCCAAAGACACTAAAACACACTCTGGATCTCCAGTCTCTAACGAAGAGATTGCAAAACTATTCCAAATTCCAGCAAAATTCTTTATTTTCTCACTTCCCCAAAAACGCTCCCCCCGCTCGCCTCCACACAATTTGCACGGAAATTATCACACGGCAGGTGGTGGGTGGCTGGCTGGCTGCCCAGCCACGATTTACACAGGCCTCGATCTCGACACGACACGGTCCAATCTGGACGATTGTGCAGATATGACTGGCAAGAATGCATACGCGGGCTCCGTGTGGCATGCAGCAGCAGAAGTTGCTTGAGAGGGCGAAGGAAAAATTGCAAGAGGGAAAAGCAAAAGTCTCGGTGGAAGTCAGCGATAACAACAGATGCATGTCGGTTGTACACAGTGCGAAGGGGAGAGAGAGAGAGAGAGACAGAAACAATAGATGCAATGTTTTGCGGAAGCGAAATGGGAAATACATGCGAAATGAAAAATAAGCAAAACAGGAGGGAAAACATCCACATGATGATTTTTTTTTCTCTCTTTTTCTATTTTGATTTTCTTCCAACGCACACGCACACACAGACAGACACTTTTCCTTTAGGACGCTTTCTAACCACGGTAGGGAGAGAATAACCGATAATTTTTGCAAATCGTACCTATTTTTTGTTGCGCGATTGCGGTTAGGTTCGTCGCCTCCTCCCCCTTTTCGATAATGTTTATGTTTTACTTCTTTTTTGTATAACCTTTCCCTCCCATCTGAATGCGCTTGCTTCCACAAAGGGGAACAAAGGGGTGGCACACATTAATGCGTGAGCGAAAGCTTTCCCAGAGCTTGAGAGTTTGCTGCAAAGGCAGTAATAAAACGAAGGAGTGAAAAAAAAAACCCTCCATGGAAATTTCTTAATTAATCATATATTAATTAAACTCTACAAGCACACATGCGAAGCAATCGCACGAACGGGTGGCAGCCGCGTGTGGCATCACATCATTTTTTAAATCGCGAATAAAGATGCTTCCGCGCACAATGGCCAACCAGGTGCGTGTGTGTGTGTCGGTTTCTGAAAAGGGAAAAATGTATGCACTACTTGCATACGCACTTGCACAAACACACAAACACACACACGCACAGGTTGGGTGAAAAACACCGTAGCCGCCGCAGGGGTTTCACTCTCCCGGAATCGTCTCGATTTGAAAGAAAAACGTAGCATTACACTTGAATGGTGGAAAAAGTGAGCCCTGCTGCGGGGGTATCCGGGGTACGGTAAGGGAAAGAACGGATGCGTGGACCGGAAAATGGGGCTGGTTTTGATGGAGAGTGTTGCAGCAGCCTTCTCGCACCCTAAAGCATTTCCACCTGTTGAAGAAGCAATAAACAGCAACGCGAACAGAGCTTTCTTCCCTCTCTCTCTCTCTCTCTTTTTAAAATGCGTGAAAGAATAAGATGTAAAAGTGTGCTGGATGGATGTATAGCTGCTTCCAATGGCTTACGGTTGGGGCGAAGATGAATACACAGCAATAGGCCCCCACAAATCGAGACTCCAAACCAGAGTTGCCCTAGATCCCTAGCGTGAGATAATCGGTAAGCTCGATTTTCCCCGCGGGTTGTTTTCGTGCAACACACTTACACACACACACAATTACAGCGTACTCACTAGAGCTTTGCCAGTTTCTCTACTTAAACAGTAAATGGCTATATTACGCAGAATCGTTCGACTGAAACTCAACAACACGGATGCACGCACTGTACGAGATAAGAACGAAATTAAGGAAGAATTCTGAATTCAACTGTAAAACTAGAAGAGATAAAAAAAATCAAGGTATTTAAGTTGTTAAAGTGTTACGTGTACGAGAAAGCTTCTAACTTACTATTTAACTGACTTTTAATGAAAGCGTTCTTATTATCTTTCTTTTTTCATGTGGTTCGATAAAAGGAGAATAAGGCAACGTCAGAACATTGAATTCAGAAAATACCTTATTTTATCTCACAAATTCATTTTTAAAGATTTTCTTAGCCCTAATGAAAATGACATTGAAACGCACCATCACCTTACCCTTGACCGAATGCCCTTTCCACTCTAGCGCTAATGCAAATTAAATCATCTGACTCGGCGTGTGAGAAAATGTGTGTTGCTTTTCTTATTGCTGTCTGGTGGCCACGAAATAATGTGCGAACAATTTTCACACGACATTCCAACCTACCCAACACGCGAACGAATTGTGGTGTGCTCTTTGGAGCGCACCCACGACTCCTATCCGACTCCGGAGTCGTCTGGAGTCGTCTGGAGTCGTCTGGAGCCGTCTGGAGTCCTCTGGAGTCGTCTGGAGCCGTCTGGAGTCGTCTGGAGCCGTCTGGAGCCGTCTGAAGTCGTCTGGAGTCGTCTGAAGTCGTCTGCAGTCGTCTGTAGTCGTCTGGAGTCGTCTGAAGTCGTCTGGAGTCGTCTGAAGTCGTCTGGAGTCGTCTGGAGCCGTCTGAAGCCGTTTGGATTCGTCTGGAGTCGTCTGGAGACGTATGGAGTCGTCTGGCGTCGTCTGAAGTCGTCTGGAGTCCTCTGGAGTCGTCTGGAGTCCTCTGGAGTCGTCTGGAGTTGCCTGTAGTCATCAGGAGTCGTCTGAAGTCGTCTGGAGTCGTCTGGAGTTGTCTGGAATCGTCTGGAGTCGTCTGTAGTCGTCTGTAGGCGTCTGGTGCCGTATGGAGTCGTCTGGAGTCGTCTGGAGTCGTCTGGAGTCGTCTGGAGTCGTCTGGAGTCGTCTGGAGTCGTCTGGAGTCGTCTAGAATCGTTTGGAGTCGTCTGGAGTCGTCTGCAGTCGTCTGGAGTCATCTGGAGACGTATGGAGTCGTCTGGCGTCGTCTGAAGCCGTATGAAGTCTTCAGGACTCATGTCTGGAGTCGTCTGGAGTCGTCTGGAGTCGTCTGGAGTCGTCTGGAATCTTCAGAAGTCTTCAGAAGTCATGTCTGGAGTCATCCAGGGACGAAGTCGTCCATAGTTCGAATCTTCCGAAGTTGGAGTCATCCGGAGTCAGCCGTCTCGGGTCTTAATAAAGTCCATCGACTCCGGACGACTCCAACTCCGATTCCAACTTCGGACGACTTCAACTCAGGGCGACTCCGGGCGGCTCCGGATAATGGTGGTTGACCCTACCTTCCAGAGTCGGTTCAGAAATTGTCGGACTCATATCGTTGTCGACTCTGAATTTTTGCCAACATTACCCATCACTAGAATGAGCTGTGGTGTGCTTCTTCTCCTCGTCGTCGTTGTCATCTTCCAGCTGCATCAAAAGAATGTACGATTATTTTACCATGACGAATAATTACAAGACTTCATACGGCTTCAGACGACGCCAGACGACTCCATACGTCTCCAGACGACTCCAGACGACTGCAGACGACTCCAGGCGACTCCAGACGACTCCAAACCTTCAATAACAGCAACGACACCACACACGCAACTCATTTCATCGGTTTTTGTTGGCAAAATACAGCGGTATAAGACGGTAAAGGTAATGTCATTAGAAAGAAAATATCACGCACATCAAAAACCTCCCTAGTTGCTAATGAATTATTATTTTATTATTCATCCAACAGTATCATCACAAACTTCAATATTAGACATGTACCAAAGGTTTTCAATAACAATAAGATGCCAAAGCTGTACTGAATGTGAAGGGACTGCGAAGCATTTTCAAATCATAAGGCATTTCTGAATTATTAATACTGCAGATTAGAGAGACTCTACTGTATTTATTGCAACAAGTGATGCAGAAATAGATCCACTAATAAAATACAGAATAATATATAATTCAATTATATGAAATCGACAAATGAACAAGCAGGCAGTAACAACAACGCACGCGGTTAATGAAAGATTTGAAATCGTTATCGCTGGTTTAGCTTTATCTTATAAGCCTCCAATACTGAGAAAAATAGCAATGCAACCGCGTCAGCATTTAATTATCATTTAATCTTGTAACCAGCAGGGTCAATGTCGACAAATTTGGCTACCGGTTCAACGGTAGCCGATGTGGAAATAGCTTCCAGTTTACATGTTAAAACCCAGACTAGATATTTCATAAAATCATGTGAATGGACTTTTAGCTAGCCTTTTCCAACTAATTTAACGCATTTAGATTATTCTGAATTAAAAAATAAGATCAGATAAATTACGCATTCCATTATGTGGCTGAAACAACAGCTACGAAGAGAAAAAAATGCACCATTCTTGACATGAACAGCATCTGGTTAGCTGACAGTAGCCAGAGTGAAAAAAAAATCACAGAAAGGAATGCAAAGAATGAGCTACCAGACATTTCCTTCATCCAAAAACAGCGTACCCATGTGTCGCGGGTTCGTCACGTGCAGCAGAAATATTCCGACACCGAAAACCAATGTAACATGCGGGGAATGCGGTGCTGTCACGTGTGTTGTGTGGCACCAGAACTGTTTTTTTGCTGCTCTTGATTATGCCGTTAGAAAACGGTCACGCTTCAATGTATCATCTGGTTTGGGGTGATGATGTACATGATTAGCTGTAAGCGCGCCCTGAGGCTGAGAACTTTTTTTTTTCTTCATAAAACTATTGATGATCTTTAAAAAGCGTTAACGGCAGTTGAAAGTAGAGCATAAATGGGCACATTTGCATGCAAACGACGTCATAATTTTATCGACGTCCCGGCACTCCACGGGAGCGGGATAATGGTGATGATTGATTTTTGTAATCGTAACAGAATGGAGGCTCTTTTTATGCATAATCAACGTAAATCTTTTTTTATTATGATTTAATTCTTAAAGCGTTTATAACGAAAAAAAAATCCTACAACGGAAAGATGCCCGGCAGAGCAATCAAAACCAGTCGACCACACTACCGCCCATAGAAGCAGAACAAGCGCGCGCTGCTCTCGGGTGGATTTAAATTGAAAAAAAGCCATGGGAAACAAGAAAGATACGAAACCTACATAATAACACACATGCATCAGAGGTTCGCTGTTCGCCCAGCACAAGAACACTGGCAACAGACGAGAATGTGGGGTACGGCAGACATAACAGAGACTACTACGGCCGCGCTGCTGCTCCAGAACCTATAATTTGGCGGCAGCGCATAATCTAGATATGTGTGGCACACAGGTACCGTTTTACTAGGGCAGGCCGCCTCTGCTGTCTCTTGCCGATTTTCTCCAGGTGGTAACAACTAGTGATGTGCTCTCTGGAGCGCTCCCGTCACTCCGATCCGACTCCGGGTATTGTTAGTCCGATTTCGACCCCTGCAAAACCAGAATCAATAATTTCACCCGGAGTCAGAGGAATCCCGAGCTGGAGTCGTCCGGTCCAGACTACTCCGACTTTGGACGACTCCGAATTTGGATGACTCCGACTATAACTCCTGGGGAATCCGATTCCACCTACGGATGACGCCGACTACGGCTTATCCCGACTTCAGACCACTCTCGACGACTCCAGAAGACCCCGGACAACTCCAGACGACTCCAGACGACTCCAAGCTACTCCAGATGACTCCAGATGACTCCTGAAGACTCCTGAAGCCTCCAGACGACTCCTGAAGACTCCAGACGACTCCAGACGACTCCAGACGACTCCAGACGACTCCAGACGACTCCAGACGACTCCAGACGACTCCAGACGACTCCAGACGACTCTCGACGACTCTCGACGACTCCAGGCGACTCCAGATGACTCCTGAAGATTCCTGAAGACTCCAAACGACTTCTGAAGACTACTGAAGACTCCAGATGACTCCAGATGACTCCAGATGACTCCAGACGACTACAGACGACTACAGACGATTCCAGGCGACTCCAGACGACTCCAGACAACTCCTGATAGCTCTGGACGACTCGGGACGACTCCGAACGACTCCAAACGATGCTAGATGACTCCGCACGACTACTCCAAATAATGCTGGTCGGACCTACGTTCCGGAGTCGGTTCCGTAAACTTTGGAATTGAATCGGAATTAACTCCAGATTTTTTTCCAACTTTACCCATCACTAGTAGCACAAAGCATAAACTTATACAAACGCTTACGGGCCAATGCGTTCTACTATACTATTTAGATATGTTATTGAAGAATTATTATGCCAGAATTAAACATTTTTGTTGTAATTTTTAAAATTATAAATTTTCTTAGTTCTGAATACTTTTAACATTTCCTTTTTTTCTTTTTGTTAACCCCACGCAGTTCAATAAATAAAGAAGACCAAATCGTTGAAAGTTGACATTTTTCAGCAAGTTAGAATGCCTAAAAAGTCTAGCAAAAAACCATACCAAGAATTCGTAGCCATCCTACCATTTTGCACACTTCGTTTGCTGCTGACAGCTCTTGGAATTGTGCTCCTCCCGTCTTCGGCAACCAAATCAGAATGTATAAACGTCCAATAGGGTCTCCCGTACCCTTTTGCTCAACAGACCAGAAGCGCCACAAAAGAAACAAACCTCCGTTAGATGTTGATGTTCGTTCCAAAACCAGCAGAGCAGGTTGAAGCTCTGCCGAATGGGGGTTAATATGAAAAGGTTCTGCGTTACGGTGAATACGGTGGTACCATATTTAAGCGTTCTTTTGTAAATGACCCGATAAAAAATAATTTTTAGTACGTTTTATAAATGCGCTACATTTAAAAAATACCTTTTGGCATGGACTTTCTTAAAACATACAACTTATAAAAACAAGGATATCTAGAATTCTTTGAAAACCTTAAATGTTCAAATCAAAGTACATACAAATAGCTGTAATTTTAATCACAAATCCAATTTCCATACGGCCCGCGTTTAACAGAGCAAATCCAACTGGAATTAAATTTCTTCTCATTTAAATTGAAATTTAAATCCTATCAAAGGCAGCAGGCCCCCATCATCACCATTTCCACAGTAGATGCGCGCTTCAAAATGTGCCCCTAAAACCCAAGTCTAATAACCCACGCACGCACACACATACCCTAGGTACAGGTGCACATTCATGGATCGTTTACTTTTCTTTGTCCCGTCTTTCCCGCTTGGTAATCGGCTTCTTCTTCGTGCTCCCCCGCCATGTATGTGCTGCTCTGATGAGGACAAATTAACTGGACAGCTTTAGCTCCCATCCCATAATGCTACCAAAGCCACCCTCTCCTCTATTCCCCGCATATACGCACACACATACATTAAATCGTTAAACCTTTTCTAGCTACCTTACCTTCTCTTCGCTTTTTTTTTTCTTTTTGTCCACCACCCATATGTCCGCCACATCTTCAGTTGGATGGACTTTCTTACTCATTGCGCCCCATACCGCGCCCAATGCAAAACGCGAACGCGAGAGTGCGCGGACGCCGCTCCATAATCAAATGATACTTTGGCCCATAAAATCAATGAATTGGATGATTATTATAGCAGTCGGAAAAGGGGAAATTAAAAACTAATCAAAAACGTCTATGGGAACGCCCCATCCCCCCTTGACACATCCTCACAAGCACCACTCACTTCTTCCCTCCGGGAATGGGGGGGTTTGTGCAAGACATTTTCGATTTCCATTTCCTCGTCGGGGCTAAATATGAATCTTACTGTATATTTTGCTCGTTTGATGCATGCGTACGTGAAAGCGAGTTCAGATTAAGTTAAGTAAAAAATGTTACGGCCAAAATAAATTCTTATTTAAAAGGCTACTCACAGCTTTGCTCCCAAGATATACAGGGTTTTCCAGTGGTTCTCATAATTGTGGGACTTTTCCTTGCATCTTTCTTATGGGAAGTGAACTTCATATGATGGAAGTTGGTCGCTATGGCACCCTTTTTGGATAAGCTCCTTGGAAATTACTGGATTTTGGGATGGGGGATTTTGGAAATTATTGGATTTGTCCAATAAGCGTGCTATAGAGTCCAATTCCCATTACATTAAGTTCATTTCGAGTAAGAAAGAGTCAATATAGTGTCCCAGAGCTATGAGAACTCCTGAAAAAACCCTGTAATACACTGAAAAGCATGATACTGGAATAATTGTTTTAAAATTATTGTGAAACGTTGTGTTATCAATTATGCATCCGAAAATCAAACGCAATATAAATAAAAATATAAATAAATAACAATTTCCGTCACAACTGGGTTTGTATTTTAACAGCAGTGATCGATTCGTGGGTTAGTTTTAGTTGAAAGTCTCGGCATCGCTGAACCATCGGATGAATTGGATCAAAACAACGCTGAAGCATAAAAATTTCAAAACAAGCAATTTTAACCGTTTACCATTCCACCGAAAAATGGCTTGCGAAAGCAAAATATTGATTTATTGCTCACGATCTGCGCTTAGCTTTGGTCATAAAACATGACAACCTACCAAACGATATTTCATTATTGCAATAAGCTTCATTGCAGCCATAAAACAATACACCACGCATGATTTTGTTTTTGCGAAAAAATGGAAAAATAAAAACGAAAAAAATATAATTTACTCAAACACAATATAGAGGTCACGATTTTGTTCGATTAAAATAAAACAACTTATTTCAATCAATTTTCATACGTTTAGAATGTAACTTCCGGGTAAATGTTCACCTTAAAATCTCAACCAGAACATTATCTCTTTCTCTAAGTACGCGGAAATGTGTCTTCTAGTCAATGAACTCCACTGCAACACACCGCTACACTGGGTTACACACGTTCCATTCCCATTAGCAAGCCTTAACCCGTCGACACAAAACCCCACAGCTTATACCACGCACGCACCCACACACACACACACATCCTCCCCATAACCATCTAATCCCCATGATGCTCCAAAAGCAACTCAGAAGCATTCCAATTCTCTAGCAACGAGAAATGCCGAAAGAAAAAAGGCCAAATCTACGCTTAGAAAAACAGCGACAAAATGGACAGGGGCACCACAGGGGCGGCGGCTTAAAAATAGCTAATCTCACTCTCTCTCTTTCTATCCTTCCCCCTCTCGCAAACGAACGAGAAACATTTACTCAACCGTTACACAACGCAATCTCGCGCGCGAGCTACCTCACCACGGCTTTGTTTATGTGCATCTTGATAGTAACACGAACACGAAAGGGAAACGAGAGGAGTGTGTTGGGCGTACAAAAATCCAACAGAAGAAACAAAAAAAAAATATCATCAAACCAAGATCATGGCTGGTGGTGGTGTAGTTGGAGGGCATCATCTCTGCTTTGCAGCATTGCTTAGGGCAACAGTGCAGCGCACGATCGCGGCTCCACACTACTATATCTCGCCTCGGCCGGGTGCAGGCATTTGTGTGTCTAGTTCAAGTTCAAACCCCCGGTTGCTGAACTGTGTGCTCCAAAAGTCGGGCGGAGGGATCGAGCAGTCGTGCAGCAGCGCACAGTGGGAATAAGGGCAGCAATCGGTAACACCAGTGGAGAAAACAAAACTATTAATAGACTATTTTCTTCTATTGGTTTATTGGTTACAAAGGTCTTTAAACATGGTTTCTTGCTACCTACAAATTAAAAGTTTTTTTTTATTCAGAATAAAAGATGATTTTAGATAACTCTTTAAAATCTACAAGGCACTCAAGTACAATGAATGTTGTGTAAAATATTAATATAGCTGTTTGGCATGTGAGCTACAAGTGCAAAGGAGAAGAGCTTAAAAAAGAGGGATCGACAGCGATGATTGACTGCGAAATAACTTTAAAATCACTTCTTCTATATATCAAATGTAGAATATAGGACCGAACAGCATAGAAAAAAGCATTACGAAAGAAACCACATTACATTTATAAAACACTGAAATGGTTACATCAAGTAGTATCCCGAATAAAAATCTAATTTTGTGGTAGACATGCAAGTAACTCTGCCACCAACCATCGAGATTATTTTCAAACAGAAAGATTTATGAACCATCAATGAGCAAAACGTGTCGAAAACACCATCCAGTTTAATCAATACATTCTGAATGTGTAGATCAACCATCAATCGTACCCGACATGCCATTAATCTAATCAATTAAGTCAATAGAGTGGGATAATTACGTTCATACAGTCGTCGGTGATAGCGCCAGAGTGTGTACTACTGCTGGCTACGTTGCAGAATACCTCAGAATGATTCAATACACCAGCAATCACCTAACTCGAACGATTAGGAACAAAAGCCATCACCCCACCCTGCCAACGGATCGGTGGTCACTCTAGCCAAATTGATAAACGACTTCACGGTGAAGGTTAAGCTAAATCGAGCAATTTGTGTTTTTGATTAGACGTTATTTTTTGCTCAACTCTTGGCCAGATTAAGACACCCCACAGGCACACTGTGCTTTTGCTTCAATCAATCGTAACAAAAAAAATGTCGATTTCAATTCACACCTCATCTCACCGCTGGGCTGGCAGGTGATAGAAGGTCGGCACAGGGTCTCCCGATTCCTCTACAGAGCGGCTGAGTGATCGATCAAGCGATTGAAAATCGTTCAATCAATCGTGCGTGCGCTGACACGGAATGACGTACACACACGCACACTTCACAGTTTCGGAAAAGATCAACCCACCACCATCACACTTGCGGTTTGTTGTTTGTAGTATGTTTGGAATGCTTCACTAGCAGCAGTCGGGATGTTTGATTAGCCGATAATCCCATTCACGGTGAAGGCGTGGATGGACATATTTACTTGACCGTGATTGCTGCTGCTGCTGCCACGGTTCGATGGCCTTTCAGAACGATTCCCGTCGAATTAAGTTAGCCGCGTGCGTCCACCGTCAATTGTGGGTGAGTGTTGGACAAATATTTAAGCTGACGGATGCGATCACTCGACGAGCTGGGCCAGAAGAAAATGAGTTCATCGCATCCCAATTCGGTGTCGGGTGTAATTAACAGCTTTAATGCCACTTAACACATTCATGAAATCCGAAGTAGGCGAGTCTGGGTAGTGTGGTATATTGGAAGTTATTAAAATAACTAAAATGGAGCCCTTTTACACAACGCACATGAGATGTTCCTGACATTTGAAGACAAAAATTTACAACACAAAAATCGCAACTCAATGCAATTTCATCTTCAAGCAGATTTTAAGAGAACTATGTTTGGATTTGGTCTCTAAAGTCTCCAAATACGCGATTTACATTGGAAAACGCTAATAATAGCACTGGAGTTCAAAAAACTTTAATAATTTTATAAACTATTTGAAACATGTTTTCCGATTTCACCTTTTTACAGTTCTGATATCATCTGGTTTACGCCGCTTTCGAGCCCAAATGGAGAACGTTAAGCTGCTTAACCTTAAGCTGCTTGAGCTGGTCTGATTGTACAGTCGTCAACTGACACAGTAACAACTTGCCCGTCATGGGTTCAAGCCCCAAATAGACCGTGCCGCCATACGTCGGACTGACTATCCTGCTATGAGTAATTACAAAGTCACTGATAGCCAAAGCCCACTAAGTGGTAAACACAGACCTTGATCGACAACGGTTATTGTACCAAAGAAGCTCTGCTGCTTTTGAACATTGTTCAAGTGTAGAACGTAAACACATTTGACGTCCAACTGAAAACTGATACCTATCTGAGCTTCGTTCAATCGTAACTAAACAATTGAAACGCCCAAGTTGATCCGTTTGCTTCGCCTTTTGGTTTGTGTCTTCATTTACAAAAGTATTCTGAATTTTAATTGCATTTTAATTGCGATTGCAAGCTTAATGATTGAATGCTTCATCATCCAACAATATGCATAATCTATGAATATGCAAACTGTATCCGTTTTGTCAGCAGTGATGTTGTCATGTCGCGAAGATTCAAATCCAATATCGCTCTCAACAAACTTTTTTGTTCCAACAATGTATATCCTAAAATACACCCCGCATACCCTTTTCGGATCCAAACTCCCCTACTAGAGCTAACTCCCTGTCATTTCCCTCCCAGGCACAGAAATCCAAACTTGATAAAGATAATTTTACATTCTACTGCTCTTTGCACGAGACTTCCCTCTTACCACGCCGATTCACCCGACACGTGGAAACAATTGAAACAACAGCGCGGCTCAGCGCACTAAGGTGATTGGATAGTGGTTGTCTGTTCCTGTTGCTTCTTCCATCTTCCCGAAATGTTTCCGTACCGTCTATGATTCGCTTGCGGCCACGTAATATGCTCGACACACCGTCCAAATTTGAATACGGTCGATTCAGGTGTACCTTGGCTCGAATGAACAACCGGTGCAAAACAGTACGCACGCAAACGCAAACATTCCAAGAAGCTAGCTCCCAAAAAGCCGCTGTTCTACACACACACACGCAAAATAGTGCGTACACGCACCAACATCACATCACCACAAACGCACCACAGGTAACTGTTAAATAAGCTAATTTTGCACCACGCACAGCTGAACCGCACAGCGCAAACAATGTGTTGTAGTAGACAAACCCTTCAACATCGGGGACCAAAGCACACGAAGGCCAGCACACAGCAGCAGCAGAGTACTTGTTATTTTTCCAGTACAAACAGCAACAAAAGTAACGAAAGAGGTACGAGATTTGGCAAAGTTTTTCCTTTTGTCGGCCGGGGCCTGTGCGTTTCATTTTCGTTTTCCACTCTCCCTTTTGGCGGAATATGGTTAAAACATTTTTTTTCGTTGGCGAAGGAAAACCCAAACCTTCCAATCGTTTATAAACGATTAGAATTACAAATGACCAAACTCACCGCTACACAACAATTCCGGTGGTACATGAAGGCAAGTGTGTTACGCCTGTTTCGCGGTTACAAAAAAATAATTATAAACGGAACAGACACAACCACACACATACACACAGAGTTTGAGTTTAGGATATTGAAGGAACAACGATAAATGTTAGCTTCGCTTTCGAAATCATTCAAGCTTGGGGAGGAGAAGAGTTGGAATGGCTCAAAGCCACGAATAAAATGAAAACGAGAACTAATAGCAGCCCTTTTCCGTTTCGGTAAAACTGGTACAACCCTGTTGTAGACTATTTTTGGTTATATAATAAGAGACAAAGTCAATTTTAGCAAATATGTACCGTAAAATACAGATATTGGTAGCACAAGATATACTTCCCGTTACTTGATTTATTATCACTTGCAAAGCCACCCCCCTCCTTCTGGGCTGACTAACTTCCACTTGGTTATCTACCTAAATTCTTCGAACTTTTAGCCTCTCTAATCTAATCATTATTTAAACAGCATTGACATTGGACGGTAGATCTCAACAAAATCTAAATAAGAAATTCGATATTTTGAGCACATTGGAAATACTTCTTTGAGCACATTGGAAATACGGCAAACAAATAATCATTTTGAAGCATTAGAATTACCTCCAAAAATACTGTTACCGAATGTTTTTAAATTGCAGACATCACCTTCAAAACGCATCTTCAATTTACACAACAACAAGGATTCCAAGATATCTCTATACACACATCTCTGATACCTCGCGTCAATGGTTTCGACATGTTTGATTTCCTGTACAGCAAACGTCGTGAATGTCGTCGTCCACTGCTCACGTGGTTGATAAGACACGCAGTGCCCCAACAGCAGCAACTAGCAGCAGCACCACCACCCTAACTCTCGATTGCGTAAAACCGTCGGAATGGGGGGGGTTTTTTACCTTCACCAACCGGAAGAAAACATCAAATTCTTGGGGCGTGATTCCTACCGGCCCTCGATGCGTCCAACCACTGACTATAGAAACAGTGCGAAGGTAACGGTGATCCACCTAGGGAGGCATGATAGGGGCACCAACTGACAATGCAAACAAAACAGAAATTCGATGTGCGGAATATATGTGTGCAAGGGTACACTACTCGCGTTCAACAGTAAAAACCTTCTACACCCTTACTTCCTCAATCACTTTCATTCTTTCACAACAGCCGAGCCGTGTTGACGTCAGCTACGAAGAGGAAAAGAGGCGAGCGACGGCTAGCAGCAAGACACATCAACATAATGGGCTGAATGGTGGCGCCGCCATCCTGTCGATATAGTGGTTTCTTTTACGAGTTTCGCACTGCTCGGGAGATGGTTCTCTTTTTCTTAATTTTTTTTTTCTGCGCCCGGAAAACTACACAGAACACGCATTGTTTGTCTGGCCAGCGATGAGAGTGTATTGGACATTGAAAAGCCATTCCCTATTATAATAGAACTGTTGAGACACGCGGATGAGTCAAGTGAGCGACAGTGAGGCGCACTCCACTTGACTCTAAACAGCATAATTTTGTACAAACGCAGCCAAGCCATGATACTGTCAAATACGTCTATTCACGCTGGGGAGCATACGAATCACGAAGGGCCATTGTTGCTCCAAGCTATATTGAAATCAATAAAAACCCGCGGCTCATTGTTGTCCGCACGTTTGACGGGGCCGAACAAATAAATACATTTAATATCATGTTCGCGCGAGACGGATATCCGATCATAATTAGACGGGAGGGGGGGACGCGCACTCTCTAGCGAGCCATTTTTCCCCGAACGCCACACCAACTTGAACTCTGGTGCGGTTTAAAGCCTGCACACACATACACGCCGAGTGAAACCTTATAGAATGATTTTCCTTTTGCACTGCTCGCCCAAAAACCTCGCCATATCGATTACATGCAGTGCCCACAGGCGGCGGCTAACAGCTCAACCAAACAAAAAAAGCTCCCAATCAATCGGTTTGATTGATGATTGGGCCCATTCTCACACGGCTCACGCCATCGGCTGGCCGAGTAGTGTTTTGCCAGCAGTGCGCCGTCAAACGTTATCCAAATTCGGCGTGCACTCAGACAAAAAACGCCGGCCGAGACAACACCGACTGGTAATGGGCGGGCCCCCCCAGACACGGAACAACTTCTCCGATATATATAGGGAAGAAGGAGGCAGCCTGCTGCAGTAGTAGGGAAAGGTGCACAAGCGTCGATTAAATTTCATTCCCCGACACACAGGTAAGGCTTCACCACACGAAAGCAACCAAGCAACGGGGGAGAGAGCACGCCTTGCTTAAGCCGTAAAGCCGCGTTTATGCAATTCAATCCCCGTCGTTACGCTTCCAGCAAGATCCTGGGGCTTTAGCTAAGGGAGTGTTTTGTCACCATAAGCTAAGGGTAGGGGAAGGGTGCGGCGAGTTGCTTAAGTTGGTTCCAGGATTGCACGAAAACTGGATAACTTGACATAAAACCATTCTAATGACCTTTTTGTGAAATGGATTAGATACCAAACGAGCGTCTTTTTAATTTAGAAGATATTGATGTTCTATAGGAAAGCGATTAAACAATTATGGGTTGTCATTAGAGATATACCAACCATCCTCAACGGCGAAATTCAATGTGCCTTGATGTACCTTAATGTATCAGATTGAATTGCTATCTAGACGTATCGTAGTCTACAACGAGTAAATCCTTAGTAAATTACTAGTACCAAACGCTTCCTGTAACAGCATAGCGTGCTGAAACAAACCAACATTCAAACGTGACATACCATTTCAGGTCTCATGACAGTGTGACTAAGTCGTCGGGTCAATATTACAATATGTCATGGGTTCGATTCCCACATGACTCCAAACTTTTAATAACAAAAGACCTTTTAATTATCGCTATAACATTAGACACAGAAGTAGTTGTGCGAACAGTCATCTTACACAACACTACCCCGTGCAACTCGTTACCCAAAAAACAAACACCCAATTTAAAGTTTACCAAAAATATTATAACCGTGTCAATTCACTTCCAATCAATCATGATATCATTCCTCCAAAAAAAAACCCTCAATCCACCACAAAAAACATCAACAACCACGAAATGATTAAGTGCATTTTAATTGACAGTAAACTTTTACAGCCCAATCAGAGCCCCACCTGGAGCTCCCTAGCTATAATGTGATCAAATTAATTTCCCCACAGCCCAATGTGTGTCATTGGCATGACTATCTCCCAACTCTGAAGGTGAACGATGACAACAGCAAACCTCTAATCGATTAACACTGTTTATCCAGCTAAAGGTAGCAATTGATAGCGGCAAATTGACAAATTGCAGTGGTGTACGGTGACACGTGCCATGAGAATAGGTCGCTTCCTCCATCAAGAACACTGGGGGATACAATGGGGCGTATACACTCTCCAAGTCACTTCGTTGATCGATTGGGCTGGAAAATATCCCAAACTACCTCTAGAGCATGGTCGGGTAGGCATCAACCTTTCTGTGCTTGATGAAAACCCACAAGACCCAGGTGTCGACCAAGTGTGAAACGACCACGTACAACGCTGTTGGGAGGCCGCCCCCGTGGAGAGAGGGACCCGACACAAGTGGATTTCTAGGGCTGTTGATTGCTTCGGTTGACAACGATATGAAAGAGTGTGTGCTTTCGGGGCTTTTTTGGGTAACCTTCAAGCATCGTACCCTTAACCTTGGAACGCTCAGCGGTAGCCAAGCTACTGCTAATTTATGTCAAGTTCGGAAATAAACAGTCTACACTGTGGGGGCTGTAGTAGTACGAAGGGACGTCTGCTACTTCTTAGCCCGTAAGAGATGCCAGAGGTGCCCGACTTCAGAGCGGGATTGGGGCTACCGGTATGAACCCATTTTTTTTTTATAAATACTTCCACTGGTGGCGTAACGCTTCCAGTACCACACACACCTGACGCAACCGGGACAACAGAGCGTCTGAAGTCATCGGGTCGATTCACTTTTTGCCTTGACTCAGCAAAAATAGATTGTGACCTAACCGCCGCAGGTGACACCCTTTTCGAAGGCATGGAATAGAAGCTCAAACAAAAATGTTTGGGTTCTGGGACATTGACGACAATATAGTGACAATTTGTGGACTGTCTTGTTGAAAATGAAAGGTAGCGACAAGGCTTCTAAGGTTCTGGGTCTGTAATTGAAAATGGGAATTGTTTGCGAAAATGTTTTCCAAAGACAACCGTATTGATTCAATTTCTGTAGGAACACGCTCCGATGTACTTCCCCAAAAAAAGTCCTAAAAAAACACACATACCTGCTATTCTCAGTACGGCCCGATCCGCCGGATCTAG
>VTWG01008293.1:0-10453 GCA_008817895.1 Anopheles fontenillei
CGATCAGTGGTTTATTGATTACCCTCAACAGGATAGTCAGTCCTACAAATGGGGTAACAGTCCATTTGGAGCTTGAGCCCATGACGGGCATATTGTTAAATTGGACGAGTTGTCGGTTGTACCACGAGACCGGGCGGGAGATCATCTTTACTGCTCACTGTAAAATATTTTGGCACGCATTATCTACATATAATACGCTAATCTTAATATGTTTTTTTTTTTCATTAACCATTTTTTAAAAGATCTTAAAAGACCAGCAACTGTGGTAAAATGTTTAATATAACAAATACACAAATTAAGACTCAGATATTTTTTTCCCTATACAACACGCTTGGGGTTGGGGTTGGCAACGGGAACAAGCAATCAGAACAGTTGTACTGACTGGAGAAAGTCATCGCGAGAAGGATTTCATTTCTACTTGTCAGTTCAGCATGCAGTGCACTTGACAAGTTGTAATTTGGACCGACAATGGAGAATGGTGGATGGAAAATGCACCATTGTCGCTCGCACTTCATTTCAACCGCGTTCAAACCCTCAAGACCATTCTTCGTCTCCCGGCAATTTTGAAACCATCTCTATCGTCGCTGTCGACGTCGTTCCCGACACACGCCAATGCTGTGGCATTTTCCGCTCGGGGCAGTTTTTTCAACGTTTTCCACGGTTCGGTTGTATGTTTTCGCTGCTTGTCATTACTGTGGTACACAAAAGTGGATGGAAAATCACTCACACTTATATGTCTGACAGCATAGTGGGGTTGAGTCCCGGTGTTGGAAATAAACGGTATAAATGCATTTACCAGTAGTTTGCTGCATTAAAATGTATTGAAACTTTTACATTTACAAGTACTTGCAAGCACTCAAATGTGTTCGAATCTGTAGGAACTATTACAACCGGTATTTATTATGTTTTTGTATGTTATATACTTTAAAAAGGAATATTACCAGCACATATTAGAACTGTTGAGTAAAATACGTAACGTGAAACCCAGCAAATGGCCTAGCTATGACTAATTCTTCTTCTTAAAAATTAAAACTGATCGATCGCATCGCGTTCCTTTTATATCAGCCGATGATATAGCACTATCTTTGTCCCGCGATGATAATAACTCCAACGTTCATCACTGTACAATCCGTGCAAGAATTGAAAAATGTCTTTTCGCTTGCTTCGTCCTACCATATTATGAATGCAGTGGTATTTTTCGATGAGGTAATATCGGGGGATCCTACGAACATGACCATTGAAACTCAATTCACCGATGAATAAGATGTACCGCCTGTCACGCGACAGAAACAGGCAAGGTTTGATGGATTGAAAATAAGAGCAGGAAAGATAAATCAATACTGGCATCTGAATTGGTGGTAGTTTGCACGCATCATCGTCAAGACATGCGAGATGCATGAGGTTAATTTATGATATTTCATGCCACTTGCAGCTGGAAACAGTGTTGCATCGTTGCAGTACCGTAACATAGCAATGGGTTAGTTTCAACAACACAACATACAAAAACCTGAAATACAACATGTTTAATAAATCATCGTTCTCACATTGCAAACTCGCTACGTAAGCCTGATCAAACACAATGATCTTAATTAACATTCCTAGATTTATGCTAGGCTCTATGTTTCACTGTAAGCTGTCAAGAGCGATAAGTAGCCCTAAAATTCGCACAAAGGATGAAAACCGCCATGTGACATGAAATCGAGGCTGGAGAGCGTATTATTAACTGAAACTGACACAACCATTTAATTGTACCGCAAAACCCTGACAGTCACGATACTCACCGACTCCTTTCGGGCTTCCGTTCGTGTTTCGTGGCGTTGCCTTGGCTGTCTATCTACCAAGTTGATTCATTCGTTAGGCGTAGTTTGTAAAGCTGCGGAAGAGTATGAACTGGGGACTTTCAGTAGAGAACCTCCCAGAGAGACAGCAGCGCCCGGATACACCAACGTGAATGCAGTGAGGAAGAAGCTCAGACAGAGGCCTTCAAAAAACGAAACATTTGAATTTCGATTTCTATCCCACGTAGTTAGTGTGGTGGCGTGGAGGCAATGTGCCTTCAAAAGCGCCTTCGTCAAACTGTTTGAATGATGTCAAATTATTTTGGATAGCTTTGTATTTCGATATCTTACTGATTTGTGCGTTGCGTGTTCAGGCTTTGTTAAGTGATGAATTGCTAAAGTCATTTATACCCGTCACTCCGCATATAGGTGCTGTCAATCAAAACTCTCCTCCGAAACCAAATCTCGTCCGGCGTTAGCCGGTCGTCTGTCGTTCGATCAATCGTGGTTGGTCGGTCGAGCTGGTTACGAGCGAAACGAAATGAGTGGAACGATAAAGAAAAAGAAGCAATGAAAAAAGGCTGTGTTTTCCAATCGACAGTGACGGCGGCATCGGATTCAACGTCATCGGCAACACACTACACCTCAGGACGCCGGAGCCGCTCACTCCTCAATGGTGAGTGAGATTCCATGCTGTGCATTCTTGACATCTCTGTCAGTTAGTTGGTTTGAAGCGGCGTTTCAGTTCAGTCGTCAAACCATCCATCCTCCTTCGCCGACGCGTGGTATGATGAGGTGCGCATTACTTCAAAACCTCCGAATAGCTTCTGCTGTTATTCCAATACTCGGTTTACCATGTTTACCATCCTGTGTTGGTAACAGCACAGCCATCAACATTCTTACTTACTGCTTCATACGTTCTGGAGTAATTCTTTGCTCATTTCCTCCAACGTCAATGCTGTTCGATGGCTTTTATTTAAGATTTGTTTCGGGCAGTTGAAATATGTTCTTACATACGTTCTTCGTGTAGAGAAGGGTTTTAAGCTTGTGTTCCTTATCATAATAAATTTGTGATTTAGTTTTTTGTGATAATTGTTGATTGAATTTTAATATACGAGAATGATTACTGAAAAAACGTATTTCCATACAACAATTATATTTTATGAAGCATATGAACAGTAATATTTCATTGCACAAAACAAGACTATTTTAGATTAAAAAATCATATTAGAAGAGAATTACATTAATTTTTAAACATTAAAGTTTGCTTAATTTTTTAAAATATAAAGATACTTTTACATCAGTCATTTTTTGAAGCTCCAATGCTCATTTCGGAATATTTGTTATTATTATTATTATTATTATTATTATTATTATTATTAATATTTTTATTTTTATTTTTATTTTTATTATTATTATTATATTTATTATTTGTATTGTTATTATTATTATTATTAGTATGTTTATTATTATTATTAGTATTTTTATTATTATTATTATTATTATTATTATTATTATTATTATTATAAATAAATAAATAAATGATAGTTTCATGTTTCAGCCATCGCATTAGAGTGGAGTGCTTCTGCAGGGAAAAGCGTTTTTAAAAACTTGTGGTCACATTAAGGACATTTTGAAATATTGCTCATGTTTATATGTCTCAAATGATAAACTCTCAAAGTGATATTTAACAAATACATAAGGTTATTAACGAATGATAAACAAACATTGAAGATATATGCTACATATCATTATTTATGTAAAAATCTTTTAAAAGCGGTTCGGGACAATTTAAAAATTATAAATTTTATACAAATAAATTATAACTAATGAATAATATATAAAATATAAATAATGTACGGATAAATTTAGCCGATCTCGATACACATCGTTAACTCATACGACACAATAGTTAACTCATACGATTTAACAACATGCCCGTCATGGGTTCAAGCACAGGATGAACCGTCCCTCCATACGTTGGACTGATCATCCTGTTATGGGTTATGAATAAGTTACTGAAAGCCAAGCCTACTAGTGGTACAGGTAGGCCTTTGTCAGACAACGGTTGTAGTGTCACAGAAGAAGAAGAAGAATAGATTTCTATAATAATACATAGAGCTGTGTCAAACAATTGTCCATAGCTTTTGATTTGAAATGAATTTTATGATTATTGTTCCATGCATCATTCCCACTACTCCATTATTTACACAAATTGTATCATCGCAATTCATCTCACAAATAGATAAAACAATTGAACTGTGAAAAGTAACATTACAGGGTTTTATGTCATTATGCGATGTGTGCTACATATTTTCTAGCTTATGAAACTTATCGTGTCTTCTAACAGTATTACTAGATGACACAATCGACAGATAACGAATGATCTGATAATCGGAATTCAACATGCTCAGTCTCAATTTGCTCCAAAGAGGATTTTTCTGAAGAATGATAAACAATTCTTGATTGCTTGGGATGAAGTTCAGAAAAATAATAATTTGAGTGAAGAATGTACAAACTAACAGAAAAATTCTCATGTCTNATATTCACTCGTCTCATATGATTTTTGACAACTTTATCTAGGTGCTGGTTTGCCAGTGTCGTTTAAACCGTTACTAGTTTTTGATTTTTTTAGAGTGTTAATATTCAATCCAAACCGGTTTGTTTATATTTCTTGTGCCTTTGATTTAACAGTTTGTGCTTCGTACTATGTTGTCGCGAAGTGTCATAAAACATAGTCGGTGAGTGAAAATTATTTTTGCATCAGTAAAAAACTAACCTTGGGTTCCTTTCCGTTTTAAGCTCGTAGGCTGAAATTTAAGCCTGTCAGCTGTTTGCATTGTATAGCAGTTTTCGAGCAGCTATCTAAGTGGGTATAAAATACAGGTGGGCTTATCCCAAGGTGTATGAATTTTGAAGGCTGATTTTTACCTGTTTCTGAATGAAGATTTGAAAAACTGAATTTTGAGTATTCGTCAAGCCTCCAGAAAGCTTGTTTGAACAAAAGTATTCACCCATCCTGTCAAAAAGTGATATTCAAATTTAGTTATAAAAACATGCTATGAGACTACATGGACTACATACACTTTGATTCTAGATTCCAGCGCCTGATCTCTTTAATGCACCTTGGAGTAAATGTAAACAACACCGTGTTTTGCCATTTTTTCGAGCAGGTACTTGAATCTAATTCTAGCGTTGAGGCTAGAATAATCTAGACTGAAAATTGCAGGCTAGTTTTTTGTGTGGTTTTGTATGGAGTGTTTACATGATTTCAGCCTCCAACTGTCAAACTCCATACAAAAAACTGACTAGAATCGTGAAGGTCCCCCTTAGCTGAAAAAATCTATTTTGTGGTTTTGGTGAACCCTGTAACGAAAATTCATTAGCAGTAATATTATACGTATGACGAAAGATGCAAACAAAATTGAACAAAATAATTTACAAATTTAGCAGATTTTTTTTATTGCTGGTGGTAAAAAAATATGATTAAAATCACATTTTTGGTGTAATAATATTGAGTTGATCCATCTATTTTTTTTTTCTGGTGGTAAAATAATATGATTTAAAACACATTTTTGGTGTAATAATATTGAGTTGATCCATCTATTTTTTTTTTTCTAAAAATACACCTTCCGACAAGCATATTGGAAATTCACAATTACATAAAAATCAAACCTCATACAAACCTATAATTTACAACTCATTAAACTGAAATGAATAATGATCTCCAACTAATATACTAATTCATACTATTCACAAACATCGCCGTTAGCGCGAAATTTATCGTTCCAAGCAAAAGATGCGTTACACAAAAGCGCCATCGATTTGTCTTACTTTTCGTGCCGTTTCGTACTTCCACAAGTCCATCATCGCATACTTTCTTATGTGTTTTTGTATGTGTTGCTTCGTCCGCAACCAACATCCGCCAGCAAGACAAAAGCAAGCCGTCTCGTGAAGTTGCACTCAAATTAGCAACACCCCGTAGGCCATAGGGAGTTCTCGAAACCTTTAGACAACCTCAAAAGTCAGTCATTAGAGGACGCGATGTTAAACGAAAATCATCACAAACTGCCCATGTGCATTCTTCGCCCGGCCAAACGCCTTAAAACCCATTTGTACGGTGAAGCACTCTGGCAACCTATTATTTATCTACCAGCTTGTGCGACCACGGTCGCAGTAATTTGTTTTAAGTTGAATGGTTTCACTTCTTTGTGCACACATTTTTGCCGTTTCCTTCTAGCGACTGTCGACCCGACCCCCATGAACGCGTTTGTCACCTTCTCTGAGGATATGAATAATTTCCTCGTTTCTCCTCAAACGATCTTTGCTTCGCGTTATTATTTAATGAAGTTCCCTAAATAAGCAACCCCCTTTGCAGGATGATGTACAATAAAACAAAACAGATTCACCCCTACTTGTGTTATGTGAAGATAATTAATTGACAGTCTCACGGGAGGGAATACTCATTGGAAGCATATAAAAAAACCCTCCTCCCCTTCGTTTTTCTCTGCTTTGTTTATCACTGTGCTAACGATGAGTGAATCCACGTTGGTCCAATCACGGCAGGAAACGAACACGCATTATGCCACACTTGTTATAAATATATTTCCCTGTCCGATTACAACACATTACTTATTACCACCCAGTACGAACGGAACGACTCGAAATAGTTTAACTTCACGGATGATCAGTGTTACCCTCGCTACCCTCGCTGAAGAGAGGGGTCATCAGGCACAATGTTTCTATGTTCACATCTGCAAGCTTCCCCACAAACATGCTCACACACGCTGTGCGTGCCGACGTCGTTCGACAGCATTTATGTAGATGTAATGTCAGAATCACTTCTTGATGCTGTATTTTATGAGCAGCTCTCTAAACGGTACCAAACAGACAGACCCAGCTCACTCTGCGTGGGATATATCTGCCAAGACAGTCTGCGTGTGAGTGGGTCGACAGGCTTCTTCTCGTAGTTTCAACCTTTCCTTAGCAGATGCGATCGTCTCATTTGTCATCCGTCGTTTTAGCCGAGTGAATTGCAGCCGTTACGATTTCGCGCGACCGCACACCTCAGCCATGGTACCAGTATTGGGTTACAAGTTCATTTGACCAGTTATCCCATTGAACTGACGAGATACGGCTGGCAGCAGAAAGAAACACAAAGGACATTCACCACCCTTCGCTACCAACTGATGGATGATATATTCCTCGTGCCCTGTAGCCGGGCGCACTAGTGTGTGGCATTTTGACAACCTCGTACCTTCTCCACCGCTGCCCGTGATCGTAATTAAAACCTGACAAGGAGAAATAAATTCTTTCGACATCATAGTTATTGAGTCGGTATGTTGCTCGTTTTTGTTTTCCGCCAGAGCATTGAGCCACCAGGACCTTCTCTCCAGCGTTGTTTCGGTGTGCTCGCACTCGTACTATCAGCACCAAACGAGCCAGTCGGTGTTCGTGGAGCATATATCTTTCTAGAAGCGCTGCTGGAATGAAACACCGCTTGACGTGTGGAGAAAAGTGGGGACCCAGGAGAGGGTAAGAATTATGACTGTCGTTTAGCGCTCCGTAGTGGGGCAAATTTAACCCACGTACCACGTCGGGAAACCATGTCCACGGCAGCCTTTTCGGTACAACTCACGCGACCTATCACCGCGGCATAGCGAAGCGGCTTGGCCTCTAAAGGTTTCTTAGAAGGGAACCAAGCCAGCGGCAAAATGGCCATTCAGTGTACTGAGGTACATACATGTTGGAAGCTTATAAATCTACCAGCTGTCCAAGCAAACGCGGTTGTTCTGGTAAAATGATTAAAGAGTTTGCTACAAAAGGTGGCAAAAAGTCTAAAGAATCTGCATCGATTAATGGTTATCATTGCGTGCATCTTTCAAAAACATCACTTTTTTATGGTCGTGATATGAAATATGTAGCAGCAATGTAATATGTTGATAATGGATATTACTGCAGATGATGAAACATATACTACTAATCGCAATTATTTCTAAATAGGGGTTTATTGTTTTGTTATAAAATATAAAATTATCACTTTCCTTTAATTTATAATTTAAACTTGTTTGAAATGATTTTCAGATACAATTTATTACAACTTTTTTATTTGATTATATTTCATTTCATTGTGATCTTATTTAAAAAAATTGAAAAACCTTTAATCGATGAAACCTAAAAAAAAAATCGAACTAATAATAGCCACATTTTGTATTAGCTAGCAACAATAAATCGATCTCGGCATCACGTTTTTGAACTAAATGGAATAAAAAAGTTATGACGATGTAATTTTCTTCCAGTAATATTGGGCTTAGATCATTTAGAAATGGGGCCCTTTGTATTGCGTATATCTTTTATATCAGTGCTATCCAACCTGTAGTCCGTGGACTACGTGTAGTCCGTGACGTTAACTCAAGTGGCTATTTAAAAGCTATTTAAATATATACTGTGCAATTTTTCCCGTAATCAATATTTTAAATATTCAACAGGCACGTCTAGAATAAGATTTAAACATATTTTTGATTAACAACGTTCAACTAAGTCAATAAAATGTATGCCTCCACTAGATGTGGGCCGCGTCAAATGTATATTCAAAGCCATGTGGTCCGCGATCCTAAAAAAGTTGGAGAGCATTGTTTTACACCCTAAATCCGTTGTTTGAAGGAATCATACGTTTTGTTATGATATATATTTTAAAAATAAAAATAGAAATCTTTGCTTTTCGAAGAAATTTTCGAACTTTTCTGTTGATACCTCATATCAACCGGTGCACAGCTGCTTCAGTCACTGTTCTGGCCAGTAAATTCCACTAATACTTCATTTGTATGATGTCCTTAGTTACTGCTTCCTTTTTCCTTAATTTTTGTTTCATAATTGCTCAATATATTTAGGACTTCTAAGAATGAAAAATACACGCTTCGGCACAGGTTGTAAACAAAACAAACGAGAGCTCAAAGGTATCGCCGAACATGTAAACGCCTGCTTCCGAACGATTCAATATCTCGCTGAAAGAGTCAATTATATGCTCGAACGAATCAACAACTCACTGAACATGTCAATAATATCATTGAAAACCCTGTATCTCAAAGTGCATTAAAAAGAACATGTGGTGGAATCTAGAATCAAAATGTATGTTAAGCAGGTAGTCTCATATCATATTTTTATAGCCAAATTTAAACGTCATTTGTTGACAGGACGGGAAAAATCTTTTGCTTGTTTGCTTTCTGGTAGCTTGACGAATACCCAAAACATTCTTAAAATCTTCATTCAGAAGCAGAGCCGATCAAAATCAGCCTTCTAAATATATACACCTTGGGATAAGCCCATCTGTATACTATACCTACTTTGATAGCTGCTCGAAAACTGCTATACAATGCAAACAGCTGTAATGTAATGATCGTACAACTGTACCTCAAGTACAGTCGCGGTGGGTCAGTTTTTACTGACATAAGCCGAGGTGGAATAAAACTTTGTTCGAGCGAATTTTTCGACACTAGCAGATATGCTACACAGCTGCCAGACTGAAATTTCAACGTATGAACTTAAAACGGAAAGGGGTCCACTAAGGGATTAAGCAGATAGTTGTGCACAATTAGATTTCGCTTCTCCTGACGAATATCTTGGAGCAGAAATGACTAAATTTGTGTGAAATTTTGACAAAGTATAGTGTTTGTGAACAGTACGCTGTCATAAGTTTCCATTTTTTGTCAATAGGGGGCGCCACTATAATTCAATCAAAGTACCCCATTTTTAAATAAACCAAGCTTTATTATGTTGGAACAGTCTTAGTTGTGAACACCACATTAGCAGTGATATTCATGAGATGCATTTTGCAGGGGAATCGTGTATTCTACAGCTTTCATAAATTGCTGATGTACAGAAGACTGTATACAGAATGCACTGTGAATAGAATGTATGTTGGCTGTCTTGTTTCCCATTATACATTTTCCAGATTCGAGTTGGGATTTTACGCGTTCAAAACCTAGTGTTAGCAAATCGAAAAAAGATTACTGATTCGAATTGTACGATGTTGACAATCGTTTAACATGTTCGAAAAATAGTGTTACGATGTTGAGCTGACTTGAGAAACCTTGTATATTTGATCGAATTAAACGTGCCATTAAGAAAGCTACATCCGCACCATCCGTTGAGGTTGAGCTGATCCATTTCTGTGCCACGCTTTTAATTAAAGATATACACATTTCGATTTTAACATATCTCAACATAACTTTAGGAATAGACTTAGGTATCATGGTACGTGGACTCATCGTTTCCCTATAGTAATGTACTGTGTAGTGGAAAAGATTAAATTTGTTTTGCGGGAGAAATTTTTTTGGGTAGAAAAGTGAAATAATTGGTTTCAGGATTGCAGTAGTACTAGTATATAGGGTTTATGTACACTTAAAATAATTTAAAAAAAATCATGACAATACTAATACTTGCAAAAATATTTGTAGTTTCCTATTTATTTCTTATAACTATTAATCCATTTTATTGAAAAATGGTCGATGGATTTGGTTTTTTTATTAACATTTTCGAAATTGACAAAATCCATTGTTTCCCTCACGTGATTTGTATGAAGTGCCTTGGCGCGAATGGTTCTTGCGGACATAAAAGGAAACAATTTCAAGTCAACATTTGCATTGCTGTAAAATAGCTAGGATAAACGATCTGTA
>VTWG01008296.1:0-11264 GCA_008817895.1 Anopheles fontenillei
GAGGGGTGGCGCTCTAGCTAACGACTTTTATACAATTCCCCGTCGCTCTCGGGCAGACATTGGCCAGGGGACCAGGTGAGCACACGATCCGCCGATTCCGTAGCGGAAGTGAAGCCAGCAAGTCAGCCAAAGGATCGGGAAGGATCGGTTGGTTGGGAAAATAGCAGCTGATTTTTTTTTCTGTTTTGTTGCTATTCTTTGCAGCTTTTTTTTCGACACAGTTGCGAATTTTGTTTGCATCTGGTGGAAAGGGCGGGACGACCTAGTTGACACGATCAATTTTGGGCGAAATTGGGTGAATTTATGGCAGATGTGCTCTTTAATTTTGAGGCCGGGAATGCCAAAATCGGGCGCGTTGTAGTTGGTGGCTCATGCGAGAGCGATATAAATATAAAATTAATTGTATAAAGAATCTCTTCTATTTGTAATATATTTACAAGGTTGTATAGAACGTGATAAAACTTAAGAAACGATTCTTTGCCCAAAAAATGTACAGACACTTGTTTCAACAGGGCTAAACAGTGATCTTATCAACAAATATTTCGCAATATTCGTATATATCCCTAAAGATATAAAAAGTACGAAATTATTTAAGGATTATTACTAGAGCAAATAATTATTTTAATTATTAATTTCATTTAGTATGTCTCTAAAGTTTGAAAAAATTCATATTCGAAACATTATTGAGTATAAATGTTTATTTAACTGTATTTTAAAATTATATAATTATATGCGCATTTCTTTGCATGTTAATCAACTTTGTTCAACTATGCTTGAAAGTTACACAAAATTTCTTAAACGATATTTTTTCTATTTACCTTCAAAAATTCATGAAAATATACCAATATCTGTAAGTTATCAGCAGTGTTTAGCAGTTCAGACACGTTTAGCCCAATGTCTAGACACGTTGTATTATATCATTATAATTCCTATATCAAATAAGTCATAAATGTGTCACTTAATGACACACAGAGTGCATAAAGTATACCAACTTCATTAGGTCATATGAAAAACCCTGTAACACAGGTAAGCAAGAATACATGTTTAGGTTAATATATAATCAACATGATTTTCATTATCACCGACCTGATCGTTCTAGTTTACAAGAATCTAGCCAAAAAAATGGAGAAACATTTGGAAAGAAGACCATATTTATAAAAATAGAACTAAACAAGATTCCTCAATAATGTCTCAATAGTGTATTTTGGGAAAAGAATGTAAATTTTATTAAATTTACCAGTGTTTTGCTTGTAAAAAGTGATCATATTAGTAATATGTGTAGCTCAGTAACAACTAAAATACGTTAATGTACCCTAAAGAATGGCTTATAATGCTGCTTGTTCCTATTAAAAAAAAGTGTCCGTATTGATTTATCTATATAACCGCAGTGTTTATTACACAAGATTTACTTTACTGCACAACCCTTTAATAAAATTACCTTCCCAATTTTTTACCCACACCTCGACGGAATGCAAACGCTCAATCGATCGGCTTATAATTGAAGTATGCTTTTGATGCTCCATCCGTCGTTCCTGGGCTGCCTTCTAACCTTGAAGGCATTCCGGCATTGCCTCTCACTCCCTCCTGGACTGGAAAGTTGCAAATCACCAATTTCCGACACCACCGTAACGCTCCGTCAGCTCCACAAATGGGCTCAATAAACTTCCCATCATCACCTCCCAGGCGTGCCCGTTGGGAGGCGCATCCGTACACCGCGGTGCGTACTCCCCGACGATCCCCAGTCCCCGGGGCGGGAGTGGCATTATCTGCTTTCTTCTGCTTCATTTCTTCAGTGCTACCTGAGTGGTGGGCATACTGGGGGAAGGTGTTGAGTCACAACAAGCACAGGCACATTCTTGGCACAGTAGCGAAAGTGAAACCCACCGCAGCACACACACCGAACAGCGGCTACAACAGATCATACGGAAAGGCAATCGATTCTACGCTCCATCAGCTTCCGATGCGCTCCGGGTGTCACACAACCCAAGTGTGTGTGTGTGTACCGCCGGCTAGGAGAAGGAAGCTGTGCCAAGGCTTCAGGAATTTCAAAGTGTTTTCCGCCCCGACATTTGATCTGTTGCCGATGGGACGCAATCTACTTCGATACACTACTAGAGCAAGTTGAATTCTTTACAGCCGAGCGTGCCATTTGCCTTCTCGAAAGCGAGAACGGGTGGAAATGGTTGCATTCTTCCAGCGGTGATAGGGATATTCCTCTCAGGCGGTCCGTTTTTTTTTCTTCAACTTGATACGATGGAATGTGTTTGAGCACATTCTCTAGACAAACTCATACACAAGCCCTTAGAAGTGACTGAGGCGGGGAAGAAAGAACAATTCATTGGCAAAGGCGCAATGTTCCAACTGTATGACTCACTGTTGCTCATGATGTTGATGATGATGACGAGGGTGAGCTGTCCTTTGAACAACCACTTACGGCGGTGCATTATGCAGCTGCGACAATTGTAGCCTCTTTGTCCCTTTAGGCACACACCATGGCTGCAAACCATTTCAAGCGACAGGAAAGTCGCTAAACGGAGAAGTTTCCTCCGAGCAGGCTGAACCATAGAAGTCTGCCCGCGACAAAGTTCCGACACGAGTTGTGAGTTGCACGTTTTACTGTATGCATTTTGTTTTCCCCCCGTTTTCCTCTCCCTTGAACTCCCTTCTCCCTCACACAAAGTTAGCTCAAGGGAACGGTGCTTCCAATCAACAATGCCTCCATCTCCAATGCGCTGCAGCGCCATTTACGGAAGCGACGTACTTAATCGTCATGCCGTACTGCGAATCAATTAATGACACTTTGCCGCTGCGGTAGTTACAGTCCTCCGGGTACAAATGGGTAAACAAAAACACTAGCAAACGCGAAGCGAGCAAAACCAGCACAAACTACCGTGCTGTTCGTGAACATATTGTACACCGTTCGGTCGGTGTACAAAGTTGTAAACGAAGCGGGTTTTGCTTGATAAAACTGCTAAACTACAGCCAAAACCCACCCGCTGAGTCACCAAAGGCAGGTAAAAAACGGTACAGAGCGTGCTAGCAGCATGGTTTCCCAAACTAATGCCATCGAACTACAACAAAAAACGAAGACCAAAAAACGGACCTAATAAAACCCAAATTCTGAATCATAAACTTTTTACTTACTTTCGCCCGGTTAACCTTTTTGGTATATTTCGGGCTTTGGGTTTCGCAGGCTTTGGGCTTCGGAACTTTTCCCACTAACTGTCAAAACAATATTCTGTCACTCGATCCGGAGCTGGATGGCGAAAAGCTTGCTGGCAACATTTTGAATATCAAAAACTGTGTCTGACAGGGCGCGCTGACAGGCGTGCTGCGAACGCAGCAAACTGGATACAAATTGGCGTTTGTTTGGCCAGAAATGGCTAGAACTTTCCCCCCTGTGCGACCGCACACATTGCGTGAGAGTCTCAGCAATAGGCAACAGCATGCGCCTTCGGGTCCAAAAGCGTCCATTAACACGCCATTACCGATACCGGTTGCTTCCCAAGCCGAAACGCTATCGCTGTGGGACAATACTACACCACGCAACAATGTTTGGAGTTAGATACTTCTGCGTGAAAGCAAAACTTTTCTACCCATCCATCGAACGAGATCGCTTAATTACCCTCTCGGCCATTCACAATCGATCGATCGGGCTGAGGCAAAGGGGGTTGCTTAATAGGATTAGGCGACACTTGAGGAGGCTCCTATGTTCTACATACGCTGGGTCACAATTGAAAGTAGAGGAATGAAGTAGAAATTCCCCTGGATACATGGGTAAAAAGTTTGTGCTCACCAACTGAAGCATCGGTTGGGGATATTTTACACTTTTCACACAGCCTCTCTTTGCCATCCATCCGCCTTGTGGGTAGAACGTTCTCGACTTGACGCTCCAACCCCTGAAGTCTTCAATTGCGTCCTCTTCACTTCCAAAGCTTCCTCCAAATGAAGCCTCTTAATCATCATCATCATCATTATCAGCACCATCTTCAATCGGGACACCGATTTGCTCAAAGCTTCCCATTTTCAATTTACCACCACTTCCAACCAGGAACACGGTGTGCAGATGTTCGTAAAGTTGTCCCGGAGCTCCTAATGCGTCCCAAGCGAACCCGAGCGCTTTTTGGGAGCCGTTCACGATCAAAAACTTTATCCTTTAAGACTCTCCAAACGGGCCTCCCCCTCTTCCCATGTCAGACCACAGGCATCTTATACCTGTTACCGATGTGGTAATTAGTAATTAGAAATGTCATTACCATTAACCACACCGAACATCGAACACGGGCGCATATTCTAAATCACATTCCCTTCCGAACGAACGGAAAGCCACCAATTAATTGAACAGTCGCGCCGTGTCGAAGCCGTGTTGTTCGGCTTCATGCGGTTGTGGTTTGCCCGCTAATGTACACTTGCGCCCTTCCTATTTGTTGGCAAACGATTCTACGGGGCCTGTTTCGGAGGGCCACTGAAGTGCACCACCGAAGCAGTGTACGTGCCCAGAATGGCGTACAGTGGGACCATCATCAGTCGTGGAAAAAGGTTCATAGATCGACTAGGTTCTCTTTCATGGAAATGCCGGTCCAAGTGCGTCGTACAGAACAACCCGAATGCGAACCAGTGTCCATTTACGATTGAACCGAGGTGCCGCGACGAACCGATTGAGTTCGTTGCATCCCAAATCTGCAGCAGCGGGGCTATGAATATGAATAACATAAATATTCATTCCGTTTGCCCATCGCGAACGTGAATATCAATGAGCACTGGACAACGGTGAAGGCAATGAATAACGATTGCCATAAATAATTTCTACCGGACGCTGCCTTTATGATGGGCCACCCGAAAAAGCCGAAAACCTCTGACTGTCTCTGATTTAAGCTCATCTTCATTAGCAAACGAATCTCCATCCATCTAGCTGCACACTGTTTTGCCCGACAGCCGGAAAGCCACGCGTGCGATGACGCGCCAATGATAGCCAACCTTCTCGAACGCGCAACTGTTTAATTGCCCGGTGCCCCCGCCGTTGCAATTTGAAGCGCCAGCCAGTGTCCGGGTCAATAAAAACAAACCACCGTGCACTTCCTGCCACGCGAGGTGTGGCCCATTCATTACACTTCATTCGCTTCCTCTCTCTCGCGGCAGGTGAAAGTACTGCAGCGCGAGTGATCTGGACCACGGCTTCACCCGGCTCAAACCAAACCACCAATCATCATCATCATCCGCGCCCGGCCCGGGATGGTTTGAATCGCGCAATCGAAGTGAATGGTGCACAGGTTGATGCATATTTATCGCTTATCGTGTCCCGGCCGGTGCATCCGATCGCATTCGATCGCACGGGAAAAAGGGCGCATTGGCCCTTTTGCGATGCTTCTAACGCGCGTGGAGTGGAGTGAGCGAAATTCTCCCCGTACCTAACTGGGAGAAAGTATGTAAAGCCACGGAGCACAAAAGTCGGTCATCGAAAGGGTAGGTAGAATGTTTTGCCAACACACAATCTTGACTCACTTTGTATGGCAAGTAGGGGATGAGACAGATGTAGGACAGGACAGGGAAGTGCTAATAGAAGCAGAAAGTGTGGGAATAATTGTAACTGTGTCCAGTGAAACTTCTCTCTTTGATCGATCGATTATAGTGTATTTGAATAATTATTATTTATTTGACATTTTGAAGAAAAAAATATGTTTGCTGATTAAGCTCTACATCGTACACTGCAAATCAAAAGTAAATGTAAATTCAAATTAACAAAAGAACTAAATTATTAAAATTGCTTAATTAACATATTTGCTTTAACAGACTCATATTGAGTAAAAAATTTAAATGAAAATTTCGTATAAGCTAAAAATAGAATGTAATTTTGAAAGAATAAAATAGCTAAGAACTATAAAATTGGAAATAAACTTGGTAATATAGTAATAATATAATTGTTCAGATATAAAAGACAAATTTCTATATGATTAATGCAGAAGGCATTAAAGGATATAAAAACAGAAAACATAAAAGGAAAAACAAAAGACATAAAAAATCAAAAGGAAAAAATTATACATAATATCCAAAAAACCGAATGAACAAGCAAGTAAAAAGTAGATAATAAACAATAACAAAAATAAAAAGATAAAAAGTAAAAGAGTTCACGCAATATAAATCCAGAAAGACTTAAGTAATTAAAAATAAAATTAAAAAAAAAACAACAATAACAATAATGAAAGTGACATTTAACAAAACACAAATAAAAAATAGTGTTTCAAATGAAAAGGACATGCAAAATTAACACAAAAAAGATGTACATATTCCAAAACAAGAATTTATGTTTTACAATCCACTATTTTTTCCACAAAATTTAATCAAGACATAACAGATTTGAATGCCATTCGCGAAACAAATTTCCATCAACATTAATAATCACCTTGATAGTGTGAATTGATATTGCGGTTAATATTATTTCGCCGAACATTCATACTTCTCCCTAACTCCTCATTAATATTGCAATTTGTTCCGCGCTAGTATTACAGCTCGTCACTGTTTCATGGCAAAAGGCTCACCACTCCTCCACCCCGTCCCAATCCGTCCAACAGTGCATTCAGCTGCATTCCAAATCAGTACGAACTAATTAAAGCAAACATGTCACCTCAGAGCGCGTCTACCATTGAGCTGCGCTCTCCTCCTTCTCTCTGTCGCCTGCAGACAGGCACCAAAAGTGGCACCATCGCAGGAAGTAGAACTTCGCGGAACCAATTGGCAATTACCTTCACCTAAAAGGGCGCTCTCCCCACCTTCCAAGCACCACGACAGCAATGCGACAAATTCCAACCTTTCGTCAGCAGCAATTAAGCCTTCAAGCGATCGTGCACCGTCGGGTCACTTGCCACCCGGCTGCTGGCCAAAACATTCTTCTTTTCACCGGGTGGTTTCCATGAAGGCTGCCGGGGTGTCCGGATTTCAGCCAAAGGGCCACGACTTTGATCTCGATCTATTAATTACCCTTCCGAGCGGGCTTTTTTTAGCGTTTCCTCGTCCTATTTCGTCTCGCTAGCGACAACAGCTCAGCCAGCCCGCCGTCGCTTGGCGTTCCTGGAAGGGCCACTTCATTCGGAAAGGCCGGCAAACGTGCCCGGCCCTCCCACCTGGCGTGGCCAACGATTCAATTCGGAATCAATCTAACTAATCCATGTCCCATGTCGGGAGGGTGGGGTGAGGTGTGGGCTTTCTTCTCCGCGACCCCGCCGACGGCCGTAGCACGGTGCGGAACGAGCTCCAAAACACGTCCGGAAAGAATTTAATGCTCACGATTTGTAGCGATTGAAATTGCTCTTTTAAAAGACCTGACCTACGCGCGAAGCTGGGCGGGAAGAGGGAGAGACACCCGAAACCCCACCACGGGTATGTCCCGAAGGGAGGGCTGTGAGCTCAAGTACAATAGCATAGGGGAGGAGAAGAAGGCAGACATCGTACCTCAGTCATTTCACGTGGCTTTCGGTGGAGCACACGAACATATTACAACGACCGATTCTACCGATGAAGACTGTAGAAAGGAATTCTTGCTTTTTATTTGCTGTGTTGTTATGGGTCTCCATCCTCTCTCTCTCTCTTTCTCTCTAAACATGTCTGTAAAGCTTCCAGCAAAAAGAAGAAAAAACCGCCCGACACGCTAATAGTCCCTTTAACCCCGTTTGGCGCTTGGTCCCTTGGTGTGTGTGTGTCTGTGTGTATGTGAGTGACGGTGTTATATCATTAGGCGCTATCACTCATCGGCGTCTTCCGTGTCGACACCGTAAACCACTTCTAATGCTGCCCGCGCGATCGCCCGCGAAAGTGCCGTTAGGTGGGCAAATTTTTGCAGAAAACCCAAACTCCTCCAAACTGTCCAGCAACTAATCACCATTGCCGGGGATGCCGCTGCCGGCATCTCGAGAAGAACGTCCGCGAAAAGCATACCCATCACACGGTAACGTTTGCCCGCGCGTTGTAATCCGTGCCCGTCAGCAAGTCCGTGCCGGCTCGTTACAGGCCAATCGACGGGGTACAGCGTTCCACGCTTCCTAACGACAGCATAAGTACCGATTGGGATGGGCTCGAAACGGAGTACACCACATAGGACACCAACTCTGGCGGCGTTTTTTTTGGAGAAATTGAACAGTTTTGTTCTTCGCAATGACGCTGCCATTGAGTGTGCCTTGGAGCTCCGACTTGGAGCCACCATTCCTTGGCGGAAAGATGTCCCAAAAATGTTTTGTTACTCACACACACACACAAACACCAGCTTAAAACAAACCCATTGGCTATAGCAGCGGTGTGTTATCCATCTCAAGCAACAGTTATCCATCATCAATCCGCCATCGGTTGATCGCCGCTTTCGCCTCCACATCATCTCATCCCCTCGCGCGAGGGTGTACAACATCTCGAGAGCTCTTAAACGGTACTGGAGTGGAAAATAAAAGAACAAGAAAAATCCTACCCCCCCTTGAGCGGTGCGAACAAAAGCAACAACAAAATGCTGACTTCCCATCCCATCGGTGCTCTCCATTCTTCACCAGGTTTAGATCAGCATCCGATCTTACCGGGGGAGATCCGTCACTGCGAGAACGCTTTGGCAAACGGGGGAACGGAATGCAACGCCCGCAAAACGGGTACTTCCATGCCCTCGCCCGCATTCGGAGCCTTTCCTTTCCGTTAATTGTTTAGTGTCGGCAGAAGAAACGGGGGAAGCAACTTCAAACTGTGGAGCTGGAGGATGGTTTTGTAAAAGCAAATGCAGCACACAGCACATTCCACCCCAGTACCGCAGCGAGCTTGACTTGAAAGCGATTATTCTCATCCGAGAGCATCGTGTGTAGAATAGCTTATTGCGCTGTTTTTTTTTATTCTTTCCACAACTCACAGCATAAACACACGCGCCGTAGTACCCCCGAAACCCGTTAGGAGAGCCTATCCCTGTGTGGGATGGAGTATGCAGATAGCGCAGGCCCTAGGCTCAGGCTACGATTAGCAACATTTACATACACACGTCGTATTTTCATGTCAATCAATATTTTCATAAAAGGGGAATTTTAAATAAAAGAAAAGGGAGTAGAGTGGAGCGATTGGGGTTACTGGAAGACAATGGAGCGTGTAGTAAAGTGCAGTGACTTCTTGGCTCATGCGAGGGAATGGTTCATTGTCTGGATTTGTTAGAATTGTTCACCTATCTTGTGCTAGATCGTGTTGAGGAAGTGAAGATCACGCATTTCACATTAAAATTCTAAACGGACGTAATTAAGCGATCGACACCTCACAAGCTGTTAAGCGAAATCTCCTTCGATCATATTGAATTACACACTAAAATTGGAGCAGCATCATTAACATCATTAGAAGAGTGCAATAAATTAATGCTCTTTATTCACTTTGCAAAAATGCCTCCCCATTTTAAACACCACTTATCACTCTTTGACTCCATAAAAACGACGCATTAAAAACGTTACCATTCGCTACGGCGCAGATGAAATTAAACCCCCAAGTGCCGTTTTGGCGTTTTGCAAATAAACGCTCCGACCGAACAAACCGAACAGCGTTCAGTCACGTTCATAGCTCACGCACTCTACCGGCCCCCCCGAACTGGCAGGACTCGGACTCGGTTGGCGTTTAACAAATCGGCCAATTTCCTCACCCCTCATATTCTGCCTCTCCCGGGCACGCGGGCTCAGAACGTTACCTAGTTAAATAACAGCGCAAAAGAAGAAAAAAAGATCATAGCCTCATAATAAACACTACGGATGGGCTTTCCTCCCATTGGGCCATTTGAAAAGCGGTTCTCCGGCCGTACTATAAACACCGAGCGAGCTGGCAGGGCACGCACGACGAGATGTTTAAAATTCTAAACCATTGGTTATAGACGAGAACTGCTTTGTGGATTCTCCCCCCGCACCCGGGGTACGTGATCGGATTGCGGCGTGCAGGCTCCATTCTCCGTTCCTAACACTTCCAACCACGATTCCGAACAGGCCTGATCGGGACAGACAGGCAGCGAAGGGAAAGGACGGGTAGCTCACAAACACGACAAGTGATCAGCTAATTTTAATTCCCCACTGACAGATTATTCAAATTTTGTACACTCAGTTGGAACACCAGAGAGAGAGAGAGAGAGGATGGATGTTAGGAGAAAACAGAGGCGCTTGTTCCACATTTGCCTCCTCCAATGCCTCCTCCCCAAAAGCTCCGACCGCAAAAGTAAACACGACGACTTTAACAAACGCCCGCCTGTGACGCGATCTGTCAACCAGAAACCCGCGCCCAGTGTGTTCCCGCTGGTACTTTCAGACCCGGCTTTATTTGGGGGTGTGTGAAGATTGGCCATTTGGAATGACGAACGTCCGTGTGTTTGAGTGTAGGAAGACAAACTTTTCTGAAAGCAGCACGTCACACGGGTTCAACAGCTTCGTACCAGGTGACAATGATCTCTAGGGCGTCGACAAACGACTGGCATACTGCAAGAACCTTTCATTATCACAAGTGTACTCTTGGTCACTTCCTCGTGCGCCGTCAAGATAAGGAGACACTCACACATACGACACTCTAGGCGAATTAAGGAACCTTTGCTTAAGGGCTCGCTTAAATCTTGCGAGCTCCAAAAGTCGTTCTTAAAAAGGCGCCCAAAAGGTGGCAGGCTTTATAGCATAACGTTCCAGGTGATTGCTAAATAAAATACTAAAATTAAAAATGTACAGTTACGCGGTGTCCCCGCGAGTTCCCGAGGCACAATAAAAGCGTTTCGATCGTCTCTTGGACATGTAATAAACATGTCGCCAACCCTGCGGCGATAGACGCGATGTCACCACGGCGAACGACACTCGCCGAACTACGCGGGCACCGATCTCACTATGGAATGTCGCCCATCGATGTCGCTCATCCAGTAGCCGGCGGGTGGTAGCCCGGTTCCAGGCCTACGACCTAATATCTTCGGCTGCACCAATATCGGTTTGTCACCAACAGTCTAACAACAGTACGTTCGTGGTTGGATCCACAGTCACGTTTATGCTGGTACGACTTTAGATTAGACAAGACACATAGTCGCACATGAGGGAGGGCTAGGTTTGTTTGTTTTGTCCACACGGACTCACTTAATATTCTTCCCGCGGCGTTCAGTGATCTTCTTCAACGCGCTTTGCTTCCTTTCAACCTGGCATTCTAGCGATCGCAGCTTCGAATCATATTCAGCCGTACCGGCGAACTCGTTCGACGAGAAACATTCGTCGCTCATGAGTGGACAGGGTTGTACCACTAGGTTGGCCAGTACA
>VTWG01008298.1:0-17537 GCA_008817895.1 Anopheles fontenillei
TTGGACGACTCTGAACGATACCAGGCGGCTCTAAACGACGCCGAATGTACGGCTTCGGACGACTACGACTCCGGGTGGTATTGAGCATTTTCAGAAAAAAGTTTACAAAAATAGCTATAACAACCTTAAGATGTGATATGGATCAGCTCCTAAAATAAGAGACTGGACGGCTTCTTCTGGACCTGCAAGTCTGAAATAGGCGTAGCACAAGCAGTTCTAAACCTAAACTAATTAAATGCTAAATTGATGCAGTTTCTACTAAAGATACATTTGTACGATCCCGACCACGCACAGCGCCCCCAGCTCTGCTGCTTTTTTGACTTCAATGTTTCTGTGGCCGCATTTCAATGTTCATGTTTTCTGTTCAACTGTATAGTGAATGAGGCTACCTTAAGTTTTTTTTAAATAATTGTAAAGGTCCCCTACGCGTGCTGCGCGATTACCTTCTACAAATAAATAAATTAATACCTTGTGTCGTTATTGCAGAGGTATGACACTAAAGCGCCCCAAAATTATGCAATTTACTAAGCAACAGCTGCTTACTAACCCAGCACGGAGCATTTCCTTTTGCTACTCCGCGCTGTTGTGGAAGGTGATGGTAAGGGGATGTAAGGGTGGGGTGGACGATAAGTCTGGCATTCGGTACTGGCAGCGCTTCTTTGCACAGCGTGCCTACGGGCGAGCGCTCGGCGAATGCTGCTCGAAATTCCAACGGCATGTGGTCGTCACCCAGAAGCCATCGCCATCTTTCGGGGTAAGATCTCACTCCAGCCATTCTCTTGCCAGGCGAATGTCGCACCATCGAAACCTTCCCCCGACTGGGGGTTTTCAGCGTGAGCCGGCCCTCCCGGGGAGGAACCGCTTGCTCGGTTCAACACTTTGCCTTATTATTGCTTTTAATTTGATTATTACACTCACCTTCACCAGCTGGATGCGAACTGGTTTTCACTTGGTGGGATGGGATGGGCACCCCCCGGGGGGGGGGGNGGGGGGTCGGTACATTCCAGGATTTTCAATTTCCCTGCAACTGGGCATCAAACATTTGTCCCAGTGGCGTATTGAATTAACGTACGTCGTCGTCGGAGCGGAGATGTCATTCGTGTGCTGCGCCCAGTGAAAGCACCACAACAGTGCTGTGCCTGTGTGTGAGGCTTTGTGTTGCTGTACACGAAAGCATTAATCACGTTTTACGAGCAAAGTCAAGTTGCTTGTAATCTGCTTTTCATTGCGCCGCAAAGATCAACCGGCACGCTCCCGGAAGCAACGTTCCTGAGAGCTGCTCTGTCCCCGCAGAAAAAAGCGGACACTTGCAAGGATGGGGTGAGTGAGTGAAACAACTCTCTCTCTCTGTCTCTCTCCTTCACTCCCATCGCTTCCATCTTCATTTTCGCGCGAGCAACAATTAACCTTCGTAATTAAATTTCTCCCATAATCTCATCGGAGCTCCGGCTCTTTCAGCGGCACTGCGGTGGCTCTAATAAAACGCGCCCAGAAGGTGTAATAGAGCGCTACGGTAGCAAAGTCGGTCGGCCCCTGTGCCTTTACTCCCTCTCCCCTGCCCTCGAGGGATCGTCACAGTGAAGCAAAAGAAAAAAAAACACAAAAAAGTTGCAAAAGGCAAATAAACGCTAGCTGGGGTTTCAAAATGACCATAAATCTTCGCGCTACGACATCGTCCGGGATCCTGTCATCGCGTGGCGTGAGCCTCGCGCGCTAGCGAACGTCATCAAATCTATTCACTGTAAAGTGAAAATATGTAGCAGCGCGTTTCACTCCACTCTTTTGCTGGCTGGACCAAAAAAGAAAAAAAGAAAAGAGGAAATGAAGCAAGCAGAACACGGTTGGCATAATCCGCGCAATACTATTATCCTTAGCGGTGCTCTCCTCCTTTTCACTTTCTCTATCTCTCTCTCACACACACACTCACACGGTCATTCCTGGGCCTTGCATTTGTCGTTTTTTCACTCCTTCTATTAGTGTGTGTGTCTGTGGGTTTGAATACAGACCAGGCCGAGGAAGGCGGCGAGCGGGGCATAAAATTGTACCATTATTTCGCGCTAACTTCGTCGGTGCAATCACGAGCAGAAATGCTTTTACTCCTTCGCCTAGATAAGTGTGCGGCCCGCACTGGAATACTGCGCGCGGAGTGGTGTGTGGTGACAGAGAGGCAACACACACACACACACAGTCACAAAAACGCCGTTTTGTGGTGGTGGTAGTGGGTGCACATTATGCCAGTGGAGCAACATTTGAAAACGAACGCGCCCACCACCAACGGACGACGGCTTGTATTTGATCAGCGATATGAACATTTCGGTTGCAGTTGTTTAGCGGTGGGTTGGAGTTTTTAGGTTAACATATTTTTTTATCTTTTTGCTGTTGTTGTATCTTTTGGTTGTAGTTTTTTTTTCTTTCGCTTGCTTCTTTGGTAGTGGTAGAAAATTAATAGTACGCTCGTTGAATTAATGAAAGAGGTGCTATTTTGACGCGTGGGCGCCTAAAAGTATGCAGCGAAATGTCGCAATGAAGGCTATTTTAATTGTGTCACCTGCGGCACAATTCGTGAGTGTAGCTTAGGGAGAGTAGTCGAAGATATGACTCTTTCGTAGCCTATAAAGTAAAACTCTGCATTTAAATCGAGCAAACCTCGTCGCTAGTAAAAGCAGAACAATTTTTTTCTAAACGTGCTTTTGTTCAACAAAAGGTCTACATTTAGGGGCTTATCAATGGTTGTCGTCTGGTCAGCGATTGTAAATTGTTTGCAGTTGAGATTACGTTGCTGTGTGACTTATTGTTCCACAAGGCAATACAAAGAACAAAAGCCTGTTTGGAAGAAAGTCGAGTACAAACAAATTTCACGACGAAATGAGTGACGGGCCTAGGTACAAAGTACAAAAGCAGATGTCGCCGACGAGTGGGTTATTTGTGGCGATGTTTCTTTTCTTGTTTTTTCTCTTGAAGCTCGGCTGTAAAAACTACAAAAAAGCATGACAACAATGTAGCAGGAGCCACAAAGAACAAAAGCCACAAACAGAAGCGATTGCAATTGATGAGTGTGTGTGTGTCAGAGAGAGGAATAAGGTTTACATCACCACGATAAGTCCTGGAAAGAATGATAAAAGCTGAAGGAGTGTAACAACAACAAAAAAATGCTGTCAAAGATGGAACATCAAATTGCGCTTCGAGAGTGAAACAACATTCCCTCTCTTCCGTTCATTTGTTCCACCATCAGCCAGGCCTAGGGAGGTTTGGAGTGCAAAATGCAAAAGTCCTAAACCTGCAACTCCAGCCGTTTTTTTTCTCGGTTGTTGGTGCCCCTTGCCCACTCCATGCAGCGGGCCTGCAGCAGGCTCAAATATGCTCGGGTGAACTTATCTTTCCGGGCATGAACACCATCGCCACCACCACCACCACGACAGTGCCGAAATTAACGGGAGAAAAAGGACCCATGGGGGGTAAAATTTTGTCATCATAATTCTTACATCTTCCGTACCGGACGAAGTGGCGAGTGCCGACCGGTGCCGGCGGGGTAAAGAAATAATGAAAGGAAGGTGGAGATACCCGGTCCGAGAGTGTCCCCGTCCGCGGTCCGGACCACAAGGACCGGTCTGCGCGTCCATTTTTGTTTTAATGGAGCGATCGAAAAGTTTCTCATTATCTTGCCCGTCGCCGGGCCGGCCCCGTGCCCGGAAGCGCTCGCCACGAAGTTGGCAGCCCGGCGCCGAAGCAGATCGGTAGATATTTCCGTACCGCTTGTGTGCGGGTTTGGGGCCGCCACCGGACCAGTTATGTCGTTCGTGCAATTTACGAGTGTGCCATGGGTTTGGGGATGGTTCGAGTAGCGTCCGGGCCCTCTTCGATCAAGTTTTCAGCGCCCCCTTTTGCCACGCCACGCACGCAAGTGGAAGCAATCATCATGTTCATCGCACGGGGACCGTTTGCAAACTTTCTGGGCCGGGCCCGGCAAACGTGGACGCGGAAATCGCGCATTGTTCTCGCGGGCTATCGGCAAAGGGGCCGGCAACGATAGCCCGCTTCGCCGAAACTGCCGGCAAACTAATCTGCTCCCCGTGCCGTTCGGTACGATGGGCTTTCGAGATCTTCATTTCGGCCGGCCGATGAGCAGCAATTGAAAGTTGCCATAACCTGTCGAAAGCTGCGATTCGCCGCTCTAATTGCTATGCTAATGTACTGTCGGTTTCTTTATGGGTGCTACTGTTTCCGAAGGGGCTGGTTTTCCAGTTCACATCGTTGGAACAATGTCAGGGGAGGACTGCTTTATTGACGGATGGAGCAGCAATGAAATGTAGGTGGCTTTGTTCTGGAAGTCCAACAAAGCAATAGGAGTGAAGAGATAATGTTGTTGAATTATTAAAGCTTTCAGGCGTGACATTTGTTTTTCTTTTGCACACTTCATTTAGATTCTCTGTTTTTGAGTGTACATTGTAGAAAAATGTAACAAAATAGTTTATTCCGAGGGAGTCAACGTTTGATAACTATGTCCTTCAAAAAAACCCTGAAAGTATTAAATTTAATGGCATTGATGAATATGGAATGACTTGAAATTCCTAGTTTTAATAAAATATTTTTATAAATTTCGGTTTATTATATTTACAACTAGCTGAAAACTGGTAAATTCACACGGGTTAGCATTCATTTTTCGTTTAAATAAAAAAACAAAATTGAAGAATATATAACCCAAGGAGTTCCCGCTTCGCTTGTAATCTACGCTCGAGTACCCGCTGGTAATCCCAAAGATTTGTTTCTGCTTATCTGCCGTTCTAATAACCGTAGCTGGTCCAGATTTGCTAGAGCTACTCATTTCCTTGAATATCAGTGAGTTGATTGGTTTACTCAAAGTATCTTGAGTAGCAGGGACTTGATCCATTTAGGATTTGAGCGCAAAACCGGCATTCCTTCGATGTAATTATTCGAGAAATAATATAATTCCATTCAAGAGTGTTTCCACTCAAGAGTGAGTATCTACCAAATCTAAAAGCACCATAACAGAGAAATAAAGGGTTTTTTTCAGTTAGAGTTATGAATTTTAGTCCCTTATCCAAAAATAATGAATCTTTTGTTATTGTACTGTATTACCATAAAATATATTATCTCCCAATTTAAGCAAAATCGGAGGAGTGCTTCATTGTTATACAGGGTTTTCCAAGTCAGTTTCGAATGATAACATTGTTTTTCATCGCGTGCAAAATGTTATTTCATTTCACTCTGATATTTCTTTTTTATCGTAATAATTTGTAACTCTTTCAACTTGATTTTCAACATTTTAACGGTCAACAGGTGATGAGATCCAGCTACAAACACCGGTGAAAAAACGATGGCAACAGACAATTTAAGTGTTGATTTTTTAAGAAATTTAAAATTATTTTGATGGAAATGAAATTGTAGAGTGATAAGGAATAACATTTTTGCTCGCGGTTAATACAGGGTTTTCCAAGTCAGTTTAGAATTTTAACATTGTTCTTCACCGCATCCAAGATATTTTTCAACAGCTATCAAATGGTTTATTTGTTTCAACATGAAATTTCAGTTTCAACACATGATTTTCAACACACCACAAAAAACTGTCAAACTCAATCCAGCTTGAGTGATGTTGAAAATCATGCTGTAGAAATAAAAAATTATTTTGATGGAAATTAAATTTCAGATCGATGTGGAACAACATTTTGCATGCGGTGAATAACAATGTTTACATTCAAAAGTGACATGAAACCCCTGTAAATATAAATATAGGGATTTCTGAGTCAGGTTTCCAATGTCTATAACATTATTCATTGCTTCCAAGATGTTTTTCAACATCTGTCAACAAATGTTGTAATTGCATCGTACCAATGTTTCAGTTCTTTCACATGATTTTCAACACGTAAACTCAAACTTGATTGAGTTTGACAGTTATCACAATAATGTTTAAATTCTTCCACATGATTTTCAACACGTCTCATACTGGATTGAATTTGACAGTTCTTTGCGATTTGTTGAAATTCATTCGTAAGAACTGAAATTTCATTATGATGCAAATACACCATTTGACAACTGTTGAAAAACATCTTGGAAGAGGTGAATAATGATGTATACATCCGAAAGTGAATTGGAAAACCCTGTACCATTATTTCTTGAGGAAACTGCCAAGAAAATGGAAAGGGAAGAAGAGTTTTTAGGGATGAAAGGAGCACAAGCAATCATTACCAGAATTATAAACCCCGGTGAAAAAATGGCAATAGATCGTTAATGTGTTGAAAATCATACTTCAGAAGTTAAAAATTATTTTGATGAAAATGAATTAAAAGATTGAAGTGAACTACCAACGTGCACGCGGTGAATGACCACGTTCGAAAATTACTTGGAAAACTCTGTATGTATAATAGCTAGTTGAATAGAAGTGCTACCATTTAAAATAACTGGCCCGGTAGCTATAGTGTTAGCACCCTAATTTTAATGAAAAGCATGTGGAAAATTAAATCTTGGTTTGCTGTTGTGAGCAATTACACATAATCTCGTTTGCCGTTGCTTTCGGCCAGCCTGTAAATGCCACATATGTGAACATCAGCGCAATTCTTTGCATACCTTTGGGAGGTTTTGGTAAACGCTTTTGTAAAACAACATGTATTCTTGAGCACAGTAGCATTAATTCATGTTTAACAAACTACTCTACTCACCTGAGTCGATCACAAACTCACCCCCCCACCAAAGTTCACTCTTGAGAACCACAAACCATAAACACGTAAACAAAAACCTCCGCATGAAATGGTGCTACGTCCAACGACGGAGAGCACGCAAGGAATTTAATTTATGTGAGCGGTTGTACCAGTGCACTACAGTGTAGTGTATCAGACTAACAAGGAAAGAAATCGATCCCGAGAACGGGGCTATCAGATTTTGGTACGCTTTGCTGGAAAGTGTCGATACCCAAGAGCCCTCCCCATCTTCCTCCTTAAACAACACACGCCCGGTGCAGTGGAGCGTTGAAAACCGATCGACTTTACGGTGAAGCGATGCTACCGCCGCCCGAGCGAGCAGAGCGTTTGGTGTGCGCTTACCATCATCATCATCATCACCATCATCGCCCACCATCACCCACCACAACACACAATCGCAATCGGTACACACAGCACGCGTCGCGTTTACCTTGTGTTGCAAAACTTTTCCCTCGGTACGTGTTCCGGCCGGTTTCGGAGTTTGGAGTCGGGATCGATTTTTTTTTCATCTTCTTGTTGGTGCTTTGTTTTGGTTTTTCCTAGTGTTGTGTCTGCGCTTTCCTAAGCGTCGGAGCGAACCTGGTGCAGCTCGGTTGACACAAACAGGTGCCCCGGTTGGCTGTCAGTGGTGGTTACCGTGGTGCGGTAAAAATCGCCTCCACTTTAGCACCCGTTAAGGCAGCGGTCGGCAAACTTAGCTGCCAAATTGCCAAGAACCGCGGGCCAGTCAAAATTAAATCTCATTACTCAAATTACTACATTAGGAAAGGTTTCAAATCAAATCTTTGGATAATGATATCAAGTAATACGATTGGTGATATTGCTGTTTTGTATGTAATAATGTCATCCAAGCAAGGTTAAAGATTGGTAATTCCTATTATAAAAAAACTAATTGTAATAGTAGTACGGTAGTCAGATCTTAGTTGTTGCTTAAAGCATTCTTTTTTGGGATAAAAAACTGATTGCTATGGAGATAGCTTTCAACAAGTAAAATGATCGTATTTATGGAGCATGTTTTTATATGCCAACATTTAACGGCTTCATGATATACCAGCAGTCAAACGATATCAAAATTCATCACCTGAGTTGATTTGGGGAGCTATATTGACTAAAGAGGAATCGCCATTGGTTTCCATTATCAAAACCTAATTGAAAAGACAGTTCCAACAGGATTCTGTTTCAACCCATTAGACTTCAACAAAGCTGTGCGTGCGGCTTGCAATGAACCCGTTAACGTACGGTTATCAAATACAAGTATACAAAATTTTAACTCAACTAAGATAAATGATATTTTACTACCTAAAGATGTTGTAGGAATCGATTGTGTAGATAAATAAAATCTTGTTTGAAATGTATGACATGCAAAAGTGTATCATTTATACATCGACCCACAAATTTTTGCTGATGAAAGACGCATGAAAATTTATTACAAAAAATAATTGAATCGAGACTTTATTGTATTTTGAATGAGCCTGCCCAAAAAGTGTGCCGTAGAGTCGACTTTTCAATACATAAAGTAAAATTCCAGTAAGAAAGAGTGAAGCAAGTGTTCCAACATTATCAGAACTTCTGATAACCCCAGTAATGTTTAGTCCGTCAATCCATGTTACAATGATCAAGGATGGGCAGGTACGACAGAATGAATTTTCATGCTAAAAATAGTTCAATAACTTTTTATACAAATAGTTTCTTCCCATCTTTTAAAATCAGGCAAATCCATTCGCAATGGCCGGACTTTGCCGACCGCTGCGTTAAGACATACCGAGTGTGCAGCATTACCGTCAGCTTTGTCACCAAAGCTTTTCGGCATTCGGTTTGCATAGCTTTGTTCGGCTCGTGCCGGTGGAGCAGAGCGTGTTGCGGAAGTTGTGTCGAGCGATTGAATCGTCCTCGTCGGCTACCAGCAACCGATGATTAAGCATTGAGTAGCACCGGGAGCAGCAGCGGTTACCTAAGGATAGCTGCTCCAGCTCGCCACCGAAGGTGTTTGCCGATAGGGCATGCCACATTTGCCAAGCGGACGCGAAAGGGGCGAGATACAGGGTCGAATTTTCGGCCACTCCAAAGCAAGCAAGCTTCCCCCAAAGCGGTAACGATGATTTTAATATACTCTAGGAAATTAAAATGGGAAGTAATCATCGCGCCTCCGTCCGTTTTGTTTCGCGCTGTTTTCGCCCGCTGAAGCTGGGCCGTCCCCCGAGGCAACGCGCCCCAAACTTTGCCTGCGCGACGGTTGGTCCGGGCCCAACCACCATTGCGATCCGGCAACAGGCGCCAGATGCCAATTGTAGTTAATGGAGCGAAGCTGCGTTTCCGAAACAAAAAACAAAAAACGATACTCGCGGGATGTATATTGATAAACTTTCTCCTTGCTCTAGCTAGCGCCACGGCCATGCACAACGGGAGACGCGTGCGGCGTTGTTTTTTTTTCGGGTTTTGTTTTCTGCTCCTCCTCCCAGAAACCGATCCGATCTACCAATCTTCCCGAGGTGCCCATTTCGGAGTGGTCGATTCAATTATGGTGCTGGGTGTGGCCATCTGCGCTAGGTGGTGGCGCACGGAAATGTTACTTTTATGAAGCGCTTGCTCGCCGGGCCCGGGTGGATTAGGATAGAAAACCACCGCTCCGATTTAATTCCGATCACAGAGCTCACTCTCGGGCTGTGCGCTGAATGGGGGAGGATGAATGCTCGCCCTTGCTGCAATCAATCTGGTTGCCCTGGTTTTATGGGCGCCGTGTTACAGGGTTCGCTTCATTGACGCTCGGTGCCGCTGCTGCTGCTGCTGCACGTGTCGGTGTAAACTACTTGGCCCGTCCGGACTCATTCGGGCTCACCTGCGCTTCCGCTGGCGTGGGCGAACGAATTCGGGTGCCACATATTTACAGCCCGTAAAAGGCTCCCCCTCGCCCGGCACAGTATGCACAGCGTGCCAGCGTGCCAAGGATACGTGTGGCGGTGTATCCTTGTCACGAATTGCCGATTTAATGGTAATGGCGATAAAAGCGTTGCCATTCGTCGTCCAATTTTCTCACACTGCCACGGCCCGATCGCCACAATGGGCATTTGCCGGGATGAAATTCAAAAAATCAGCTTTTGTAATAACACAACTCCAACGAAGAGGTTTCAATCTTTAGGGTTAAACTAAGAAAAATTCCAAATATGAGCTCTTTATCTCTTTTGGTTTTGCTAGAAAAGACCTTTCAATGTCGAGACTTGTTAGAAAAACGCAGAAAATTGTTCATTTTTTGGAAAACTTTGAACCTTTGTAACTTTCTCAAATGTGAACCGATTTTGATGAGTTTATAAAATTTGAAAGAAGAGAGAAGAAACTCCCAAAAGTCATCACAAGCTAAATAGAAGGACAGAGGGAAGTATGCTGGAAAGAATATTTTGCTAAAAAGAAATTGCAACCAGAGGGACAATTTGTATAATGCGATGTATTCCTCTGATTCGTTAATCAGTTCAATATCAGTAGCTAAACGTATTACAACAAAGAAAGAGTTTAACTTTACAAATTATGTTAATAATTTGTTTGTATAATCGTTGAAACCAGTGCTGCTAGTTCTGTTTTGTTCGGATAGTTGCAAAACCAAGAACGGGGCCCTTCACGATTCTAGTTAGTTTTTTGTATGGAGTTTGACAGTTGGAGGCTGAAATCATGTAAACACTCCATACAAAACCACACAAAAAACTAGCCTGCAATTTTTAGTCTAGCTTTAATTCTAGCTTCAAATCTAGAATTAGATTCGAGTACCTGCTCGAAAACACGGTGTTGTTTACATTTATCCCAACGTGCATTAAAGGGATCATGTGGTGGAATCTAGAGTCAAAGTGTATGTAGTCCAGGTGGACTCATAGTATATTTTTAAAACCAAATTTGAATATCACTTTTTCACAGGATGGATGAAAACTTTTGTTCAAAGCAGCTTTCTGGAGGCTTTAGGAAGACACAAAACACTCTTCAAATCTTATTTCAGAAGCAGAAGCGATAAAAATCAGCCTTCTAAATTCATGCACCTTGGGATAAGCCCACCTGTATATTATACTCACTTAGATAGCGACGAACTTACAACGGAAAAGGCCTCAGCATTAGTATTTTAGTTTTCTTACCCCTTCTGAAGCTAGTACAGGACTTGGAAAAAATTAGATGAATATTGTGTGATATCAATGCCTATGAAAATATGTAATTCCCATTTTATTTTAAAATAACAGATTTCAAATTTTAGTCGTCAAGGACAAACAACGTGTGCTGTCTAATTATTTATATATTTAATTATTTAATTATATTCATGCCTTTAGAAATGATAACTACACGTCAGGAGCTTGTAATGGCATCCACCTAAGTGGTGAAAAATAGCTACAGTGGTACTATACAAAGCAGAACACAATACAAACAATTAATAAAAGAAAAAATACAAAATTTATAAAACTATTGGAAATCCCCTTAAAACACTATTTTATGTAGCGCCACCTGGTGGTATCGATGTGAACTACATATTAAATGTAATGTACTACCGTAATACTTTACCACTAGCTATAAAAACTAACAATTTCTGCAAAAACTAATTTTATCCCGAAATTTGTTCCTAACTGCCCATTGTGGATTGGGAAGTTGGGATCGCCATTCCGCCCAGCGCCGCTTCGCCCGCTTTACCGGTTGATGGCGACACTTTTGGGTATAGTCTCGCCTTCCCCTTTGTTTAATAGCACTCGGTTTCGCAAAGTGTGGTATTATGTACACCTACTCAGGAGCACACACACACACACACACACGCGCGTACTAACAGCGGCATTTTTTTGCTTCACTTCTTGAGCTCTCCCACTGATCAATCAATTCATTCACGGCCAAAGTCAGATCGACGAGCAGCGCTGGAATCGATTCCAGCCCGGTAATCGGTTCGCCGGGACGGTTTCTGTACGTGCCAAGTCGTGGCTGCCATCGTACAAAAGGACCGTGGACCCTGGGGGAAGGGTGCTCAGGAGGCCACGGGCAGGGCAGGGGGAGGAGATGTAGTAGTGTCTCGCAAATTGATGACTAAACGTTTGCGATTTTGTATGTGTGTGTGCTGGTGAAATGGAAAAATCGATCTATAATTCGTACTTTAGGTGACGCGACAAGGCAAAAGGGTGATAGGAAAGGGAAGGAAAAGGCGAGAAAGAGAAAGGGGAAAAAGGAGAAAGTAACGCGCTGACTGCAAATTGAATAAGTTTACATGCAATCTTGGGCGCACTAGGGGAGGGGGGAGCCAAAAGGCGTACAAGTACATCAAAAACTCGTTGCATCGCCTTCGAAGCGCCGAATTTACTTTATGGTCGGGTGGGTTGGTGTAATAAATTCTGCATACATTTCGGGCGCAATGGCGCAACCGTTTTTACTGCAAGTTTTATCCCGCGCGAAGCGAACCGGCCCCGCAGCACTATAAACTTCGCTTCGCTTGAAGCGTTTTGTGTGTGTGTGTGTGTGTGTGTGTGTGTGTGGCTTTATTCTCTAGTGGAGTTTATTAAACGCAATCGTGCAGCTGGCCCCGCCCGGGGCCAATACTTTCGACCGTGTAACGCGCATTGCCTACCATGCGGGCGCTGCGAGCTCGTGAGTGCGCATTTACCGCCAGCGGCATACCGGTGGTCGTAAAGCTTCCGGCAATCGACCACTGGCAGCACCCAACACACACACACACACACACATCCTCATGCAGCCGAAGCACACACATGCGGAATTTGATGCAGAGTTTCGGACTTAATCATATCCCCCTATCCCCTTGTCGGATGATTTTGCGTTGAAGGGGCCCAAGTTTTCGGATGTTTCACAGTGTTTAAGAAAAAATAAAGGCACACACTAGTTTTTGGCTGACTGGTAGCCCGCGACTGACGAAATTGCTCGACGGACAGCGGCGGGCATCAGGTGGCGTGCACGTTTCGTTCGCACCATTAAAGAAGGCTGCTCAAATCCTCCCGGAAGGTCATCGTTAGGGGAGGGAACGATCTGACCATAAATTTGGACCCTCTTTGTGTGGAGCCACCCTGCCTGCCCTTTTTCATTCGACTCCACCCCCCCCCCCCACCACAAAAAGTTGAAGTAATTTTCTCGAGCACCTGCGCGCGTTGTGGGCTTTCGGGCTGTTCGGGGCAGGGTTGTGTACCGCGTGCCCGGGGAATGCTACCAGAATGCGTACCCTGGGTGGGGGTGGGGGAGGTGGGACGGGAGAAAAGGGAATATTGTTTGTGATTTGTTTTCAATGGGCTCGAACCGAAACGATTATGGTCAGCAGACGACGCGCTGCTTGCTGGGCCGTTGCCGTTTCCGATCAATACACCCAGATTGACAAGATAGCGAAGGGTTTGCCGTGGGAAAGCCATGCAAAGGCTGAGAGCGAGAGAGAGAGAGAGGGAGAGGGAGAGGAAGTTGTTTATGAAGTATTAGATCCAGCTCGATGGATAATGCACGTCCCGGCAAGATTGGAATCTTGCGTCGGCGTCGGCCCTCCAATGGCGCTATTTGTTGTGGGGCATGGGACAACAACAGTTTCTGCCCGCGACCCAACGTTCCCTGCCACTGCCACCGGGTAGTACGGTCCAGTACGACCGAGCAGCCAATTTACAGCCGTCATAATTCAGACCGCTCCAGTGAGCGGTCATTATGCAAATCGGGCGGCGGATACTGCTGGCGGACAAACGCGGCGCTGTGGAAATGGAAGTTTTGTGGACCGTTTTACATTGGGCCGAGACAAATTTTTGCTTCGTTTGTTCGGTGGTTGTTGCCTGCTGCAAAATAATAATAATAATAAAAATAATAATAATAACAAACACTGTTACTTAGCAAAGTCATTCGGTCGGTAGCAATTAATGTGGAGTTTTTTGTTGCTGTATTCTTGGCCCGTGTATCATAACACCCCTCAAAAACGTGTGTTATCTTGCATGCCGATGGGGAAAGTGTGTGTGTGTTTATGTTGATTTCGATTTTACACAGTTACCTCCCTGCTTTGTTTCGGGAAATAAAGCTGGAACTTTGCTCGCTGCTCGATTGTCTCCGTTCGTTCGCTGCTCGAGCGTGTGGCGGCCGTAAGAGGCTCAGAATCCTGTCAAGGCTCATTAAGATAAGCGCAGCGTGCAATCGACGGTAGGATCGAGGGTGAGGGATTTCGCCGATTCTATGCCATTGCCGCCGGCACGACAAGGCACGACACACACACACACATCCGAGCGGCGTAAGGTTTGCTGTGCAAACGAACGAACGCTAGAATAATGTTTCATTATCTTCCGCACCAGGTACGGTGGTGGGGCGAGTCGCAGGACGGTTGAAATGTTTCGAGCAATGATTGAATAAACTCTACCAGGATTTCATCGCCAGTGGGGCCGAGGCTGTAGGCGACACGCGATTAATTTTGCACCGAAATAGTAGTGAAATCTGTTCGCTGCCAGGTTGCTGAAGTGGAGCGGGAGACTTTGCAGAAAGCGAGGGGGAACTTTGCTCACATCAAACTCGCCCAGCTGACAGTGGTACGGGATAAAAACGGGTAAATGCTACTGCTTCTTGGGGTACGTGTGTGACGTCAACAAAAAGTTTTGTTTGATGAATCTGATTCATGAATCTGAAAGAATCTTTGAAATGATTCAATGAATCAGAGTCTCGGTTGAAAAGTTTCATAAATTTTGAAAGATTCACGAATCTCTAGCGATTCATGAATCTTTAATCTCAAAAGATTCATAGAGCTTGAGCTTCTTCTTCTTCTTGACGTAACGACCTTCTTGGTAATGCCAGTCTATACAGGCTCTCGAGTTCCACACAGCCGGATATATTCTGCCCTTGCTACTGGGAAACGATCCATGCGAGGCCTGCCACGAGACCCACGGAAAGGCACAAATTCAATATTCTGAAAATCATATGCGTCTAATGATTCATGAATCTCTGGAGATGTATGAATCTTAATAATAATAAGTTGGTTTGACTCTTATCTAAAAGATTGATATTTTAGAGTAAAACTTAACTCTAAATTTTCCTGGAGTTATGCTTGCACGTTGGGTGCTACTTAAGGTAGCTTACTGAGTCTCTTATTGTTTATCCAGGTGGCCATCTTCTGTTTGTTCCTCTGTATCTTCGTCTACTGATTGTGAAAGACTTCAACTCTACATAAATGTCATATTCTTCCGATTATAAGCTTCTCGATGTATTTCTGTCTCGTGCCACGTCTATTCGTGACCTTGGAAATCAAACAACAGTTGGAGGATGTATTAACCAAAGCAAATAAAATCTTTGGATTCATACTCAGGGTGTCCTGTTATTGTTTAGTAATTTATTAAGGTATCGAGCCTCCGTGATACACAAACACAATAACAACTAATGTCTTATAAACCATGGGCTCCTAAAAATAGACGTAATACAACCTCTTATGACACTTGTACATTTCGGGACACTAAAGGACAAATCAATGCCAACGGAATACAAAATTCATGGACGGCAATAATAAAAGATCTCTAGCACATAAAAGACGATAACAAAGCTCAGACATTAAACATTGTCGAGCAGGTCTAAAAGGGACATAAAAACTTACATTATTCTGCAACAGAGGTGCATCAAATTATTCAGTTAACAAATTAAATATGAAAATTGTTTGGGCAATCATTCTTCTGGTAACATCTCGCCATGGAAGCCGCTGAATAGTTATACGAGTAAATTTCTTTCGAATCCTCTAAAGCTTCTCAATTCAAAGTTATTTGCTCCCGAAACCAGGCAATCGAAGCGTACTCAATCACAGGAATCTGTTTAAGAACGCTCTACTACAGTCTAGTTTGTCCAATTTTGGAATATGCTTGCATTGTACGACGTTCTTCTGGTGTTGAGGGATGCACTCGATTAGAAAATGGTCAAAGACATCACTTCCGATTTGCTTGCCCCCATGTCACCGTCCTTCTTCTACACGTGGAAGCACGACATTATGTTGTTATACATTATAATTTCATAATGATCCTCTCTTGTCTTGTTGCAGATGATTTACATACTATCATCATCTCTTTGGCTTTAATTCCTCTTTAAATGCTGTTTAGGATTGAAATGCGCCAAAATGTAGGCAATTTGTTGTGCGCGTGAATTAAGCCATAAAACCAATAGCAGCGCCATCTCGAGGCAATGACACAACTACTCCCCTTTTCACAATAGCGCCATCCACGTAGTTAGTTATGCAAATCATGGGGTCAAAGGGTGGTGTCTTGACTAATAATTAGGAAACATTTGTATGTCCACGGAAAGAGGGGAAATTAAGCCAGCGTACAAACCCAAAAATGTAAACATCGCTAACAGAACACAGCAATTTGTAATGAGTACCCTAAGAAATACATTCAGAATTCAGTTAACAGCACAGATTTTGGAGCTAGAATTTATTTCTATATCTTCATATCACCTTGCTAGCAAATCTTGCATAGAGTCCTTGGCGGGTAGCTCTTGCTTGACACTTGTTAGCGCTTTCCGGTGAATATGGTAACTGTGCTGATTTTTGCTCCCATAGAAAACTCGAGTCGCGAGTTTTAACTATCTAGTGTGGGGCGCAATCCTACACAAATGCTTTCCGCTCCCGTGCTCTTTCTTTTCAACCGTTAAGTTAAGATACTCAGTTAATCCTTAAAGACAGTCTGTGAAGGTAACAAATCAATTAAATAAACTAAATGAATTCAGTTTATGAATCTTTGACTGTATGATTCGAGATATCGTATCACTCATCTCTGAAGAATCATATGAACGAATGATTCATGAAATACAACACTAATTAAAATCGTACACTTCAGGGGTTCGAGATAAGTAAACTATCTATTTGCATACCTTTAGGCGCTTAGGAAGCGTTCAAAAGAGTGCAACAAAACCATTTTTGACAACTCCTTACTCGTGCCATAGCTTTAGGCGCACCACATTCTGGCCACAAAGCCCGTGAAAGGTAGGAAAGCAAAGTGCCTCTAATTCACCTGCTTAGGTGTCGCTTCACCCCTAATCGGGCGAAGCGTTCCACTCATGCGCCTAAATGCAGGCAGTGCACCCTTTTGCTAAGTGTGTCGCTTTTAATAAGACCTGCGTCACCTGCGTGTACAAACGATGCCGATGCGTGTACGGCAGTGAAAACGCAAACAGAAGGAAGCAGAGCAGAGCAGAGTTGTGTAAGCGGCCTGGCGGGCGGCGCCAGCACAAGAAGCGTTTGTAAAATGCAGACACAATAGCAGTGCTTCCGGGGCGGTCCCGGGCGCCGGTAATCCATTGGCTGTCGACAAAACCGCTGCCAAAGCAGAGTGCCCTGAATACGCTGCAAGTGTTTCGATTCCGATCGGGCGCGGAGTGCTGCGGTGCAGATGAGCTGGCTGAGATGAGTGCTTATCTACATCCCCGCCCGATAACGGTTCGGCGGTGCTTCCCGGTTGCCACCCCGGCAAGCCGTCGGGGACCGTTGCCGGGCGTGGTTAAATCTGCATACAGTGGTAGCAGTAGTAGCAGCAGCAGCAGCAGTACATCCATTTGCGAACGGGTCAAACGGGTGCCGGGGAGGCTCGGTTAATTATTCACCTGTGCTAGATGCTAGCATCACTCCGCAGCATCACGAATCAGGCTGGGAACGGGGGAAGGGTTCGGCACGCGGTAAGGCTAACACTCCCTATCGATGAGCGGTGTGCCCGAGACGGTTTCGCTGGCAAACGGTCGAACGATGCGGCTGACGACGATGCCGTGATGCCGTGTCGTTTCGGCATTCGAGCAGCACAGCCCAGCCTAGCCCAGTGGAGGGGTTTTAGAGCAAGCAGGATGAGCAACTCGATTTATAATTCACCAAAGATTATTGCAATGTTGCCG
>VTWG01008308.1:0-14624 GCA_008817895.1 Anopheles fontenillei
TAAATTCAGTTCCAATCAATTTATATTATTTCGTCCTTTTTGGGCTCGATTTTTTGTTTTTAGAAGATGGATCTTTGTTTGTTTGGGAAGAAGACACGATCGTTTCGAAGGCCACGGGAGAGCTGATGCTGATTTATGATCGCGCCAGTGTAGTTAGAAGTTGGTTTTTGGGATGTTTCCCCTCAAGAAATCTTGCAAAAGCTTTCATGCAGTCAAAACTTTCGTTAGATGCTTCTTAAAAACGTTGTTGATACTTCAAGCTTGCTCATGGCCATTGCATGTGCATTCAGATGGGAGAAAAGAGCATTCACTATTCAAATTTCACAGCAGCAGCTCTGTTTTGGGTCCTGCTTTCCTGATTAGCTTTCCGCGAATCGATTAGAGCAGCTTACAGCCACGCAGATGAAGCGAGCGGGCTTTTAATGCTATTAATTGGTTGCCATTAAATGATTTATACTGCCCAGGAACAGCACACAGCCTACGAAGCGCGGTTTGTGTGGCCGGAATTGATGGCCGGGACGTGCTTTGGTGGCCGTTTCTCGTGCGATACATTGCACCAGGGGGGGAAGGTTTTATCTATTTTCAGCTCCATCCACAGACGGCTGACAGGGGTACAGTGTGTCGTCGCGCTGACCTCAAACACGCATGACAAATGGCGCTTGTTTTCGGAGTATTGGCATTTCACCAACGAGCGAGATTGGGAAGATTGTGTGATTTGCTGCTAATGTTTTTCGCCGACTAACCGGGAAACAACAATTCCATTCTCCATTCCATGAAATAGTAACATTCGTTTAGCGTGCGATTTGTCGGCTTTTTTTCGTCTTGCGCACACGATTTGCACGTTGCGATAAGCGTCACTTCTTTTTGTTTGATTGATTGACGGGGAGAAAGTACGCAATTTTGGTGGTTTGGAAGGTTTTTGTTTTTTTTTTCTTTGGAACGGAAGATTTTGACCAATGTATTTGGAAGGCAACAAATCATCTCACTCACAGTTTACGCATACAGGCAGCATTAGTACTGAGAATGGTTTTCCAAAGAAATGAAGAATTCCTCCGAAGCTTAGGCACTGTTTGGACGGAGGGGGCATTAATCCTTTTGGGCTGTAGAAGTCAGTGGGCACCCCTAGCCCGGGGAGGGAAGATGAGCTCGACGGAATCGACCGGAGCAGCATCAGCAGCGGCTATCTTGATGGTTTGCATCAGCTCTTTGTATCCCACTGCTTGCTTCGTTCCCCTGCCTTCAGAAAGGACGACCCGGTGAGTTTGCGCTATCAAGATCGGAGAAGCATCACGAAGCACACAGAAACGCATCGTGCGTCTATCAAACTGCGTGCTGCGGTGCGGGAGAGTTATGAAGTTCTATTTTTCATGTCAGAAAGTACGCTCGGTGGTTACACGAGTGCTTCGAGGTGCTAACGAGAGCTCTAGGCCCGCAGCTCTGCCACAGACGCGGCCCAAAACCAGCCGAATCGAAAGGCCAAACGAGACCGGGCACGCGAGCCGAGGAACAGCTCTCCTGGCAGAAGATCTGTGATAAATCTCCACTCCTCTACAAAACCCAACTTCCAGCTGGATGAACCAGCTCGATTCTGAGCCCCCGGTAACCGTCTACAAAGTGGCAAAGGTAGGTTGATTCGTTGAATCCATTAAAAATTCCTTCGCCAAGCTTCCTTTTCTTTTGTTGCCGCAGTTGTTGCTGTTATTTGCCCTCCCTTTCACCCGGCCGATAGAATAGCCCGAGGTGTGTTCTAAAAATGTAACCTCAACCCTCATGCACTCTGGAGCTTTCGGAGGCCAGCGAAACGGAGTAGAGTTTGGCCAAACAACCAAAACCAAAACATACTTTAAGCCGGAGCACATTAAGATATATAAATACCGATTGGTGTATTTTGACTCGATTGACGGATTCAGATTTCAAGCCGTTGATTGCGGGGCGGAACACTGGCCTCTTGCGTGTGTGTGTGTGTGTCTGTGTCTAGGGCACATGGTTTGTACTGCGTCATCGTCAAACTGTCGGTGCAGACAAACTCTGCCCCTTGCGCAGTTCCGCACCCCTTTTACGCCGGTGATGGTGCGTACTAACGAGGGTTTATTTTTTGGAGGTGATTTTGCTCTAGCGCTTGATCAACGAGGGCGCAGCATTAGGATGCGAGAATGACATTAAGGTGGATGGTGGGGAAGACTGGCCTAGAGACAAGAGGCTCTGATGTTGAGTGAGTAAGTTCGCGTGCTCTTTGTTGTTTGATTAGCGGAAATAAAAGGACGAGGAAAAACATGGGAAGATGGACATTAATGTTTGAAGTCGAAATGGCCTCCGAAGTAAGGCGAAATTAATGAAGAGGCAAGGCAATTGCAATAGCTTGTATATTTGACGAAATGTGATGATGAGAGACATTGTTTTATACTGAAAAAGTTATTGAGAGCCTTGAAGATTTTTAAAAGGAATGGTTCGATGTCAGACTCAGATAAAGATAAGTAATCCTCTGTGTGTATGTTTTGTCATATGAATTTGATCTATAAACTATAAAATTCTTTTTTACCCCCGTTCAATTACTCGCCCAATGATAAAACAGAAAACCAACATGGATAATAAATTAAGCACAACAATCAGTTAACGATGAGCGCCTGTTCAAAGCTTTCCAATCATAGACAACCACTCACTCAATTCGCTTCTTATTTATTGAGTGGTTCCCTTGAGTTTATGGTGATTTTAAAACACCATGCGATGACTTTTTAATGCACAGCCGTAGAAACGACCATCCAAAACCAAACACCATGAATGACGTGCACATAAATTGACTCGCTTCTCCATTGACCGCAAAGAGCTGGTCGTGCCAACGACCAGCTCGATTCGATTTTTACGAATTTGATCGCGTAGGGCGTAGGGGTTTACGATCGCCGAACCCCGGCGCGCATACTTTGTGCAGTACTAGTTTTCCATCCATCCATCCATAGCCAAGAGTTTATCACCCACCTGGTGGATGTCCTGCGGAGGTGAGGTGAATTTAATGCGCCCAAAAACCAACCCATTCATCAACGTGCATGTGTACGTGTCTTTTTTATGGCGAACGATTGGGAAATGGTTGCACACGGTCACATAAAGCACACAAACGTATCGACCCGGTCGAGCCAGGAGAGCATTTTAACTGTGGATCATAATAAAGATGTTGCTGGATTTTATTTGTCTCTGCCGGATTGGACAAGATTGGACGAAAAAATTTGTGCAGAGGTTATCGGATCGGATCAGCACCTATCTAACATATCCACACGCGGGTCATCTAACAGCTCCGGGCACTTCGGAGTCAATCGGAGCGAGTGACACGTTTTGCGGTCAATCTAAATCGCAGCACGATTACAAAGTTTCGTCTTTTCGGAATCAATTTCAAACCCCCTGGTCGATGACGTCCCGGGGGTGATAAATTAAAACCCAGTGTGGGGACAATAGGAGCATGGAGAGTGCTGCATGCTGATTGTATCGATTGACATCTTTTGTGTGTCACCTTTTTTTTACAACCTTTTTTGAAGCACACTATGGACACGCAGTTCGAGCCCGAACGATGAATCAATTATTTTTATCACGTGTGTTGTGTGTTCCTCCAACGCAGCAGTAATTTAAACTTAATCGTAAAAAAAATGGGAAAAAGTATTTCAATCGCATAGACCTTTGAAGGCGACTTTTTTCAATGGTCGAACCAGACGGCAACAGATCATCAGCAAAGGAAGCCATCCGTGTCTCGAACACAGCTGATGGCTCTCGAGCACATCCGGCGAGCACGTTACAGCAGCTCCACCGTGCACCAGTTGGCATTCGCCTTCTTTCGCTCTCGGCACCGTACGACGAAATAGAGTCCGGCCAACAAATCACCCGAGGAAATTTAATTAATTTTGTATCATATTTGATCAGGGAAAGATGGTGGGGAGGCATCTCCACCGGCACCGGCAGCATGTCGTGCCGTGGCACCTGTCACGTCCAATTTCCGTCCGAAATGTTCGCACAAAACATCACAGAACGGCGAAGATGAGCTTGTCCGATGAGAGTAGGCCATGCGAGCCAAGAGCTTCTGAGCTTTGCGGATGTATCGAGATAGACGGGAGGAGGATTTACAGTGAGAGACAGAGAGAAGCCGCGTGAGGAATGAACCATTGAATGAAGATTTAAGACACACTTCAATGATGCAGTGGCACTCCCACCTTCACTCCACACTCTGGCTCAACTGGGATGGCCAAATCCTGGTGGATAAAATATGCGAACAACTCCCTCCTCCTGTAATGGTCTGATAATGGTGCACCGAGCTCGTTATTTCGGGTGGCAAAGTGAATAATGCTGAAATTGCATTTGCATAAAATATGTCCCCCACGAGCGCTCGGTGTGTAAGACTAAACGTGGAAGTCAGCCCGTCGGGTGCACTGAGTGTTGATGGTGCATCTGCCACGACTTCGATCGTATCGGAGCGCTATCGAAGCAGCGCACAGCACGTGCAGGGGCGACTTGTAGGCAACTGCCAGCGCATTACGTGTTCCATTCCCAGCACCCAAGAGATACAGAGAGAGAGAGAGAGTGTGTCTAGTGGTGGGGGACCGTTTCTAATTACATAATGCTCCAATAAATTCATTATTAATAACATCGAAGCCACAATACAAGGGTGTAAATGCAATGATGCAATTAAATTTATAACACATCTGTGTATGTGTGTGTGTGTAGATATGTGCGTCGGGACGGGCTCGCGCCAAGCTGCCGAAAAAACGGCTTCCAGTTTGGTTGTACGTGCTGCAGGATGAACGAGGTGGTATGCAAGCAAGGGCTTCCGATTGGCTTCCGGTGCAGACACACGTAATTCTACCCATCCCGTCCCAAACTACCACTCCACTGGAGGCTGTACAGGAGAGGCCTGAACCTTTCGAGCATGAATCTTACTTCCGGAGTGAGTGCACTCGATAACACTGTGACGAGGGGAAAAAGGGAGCGGAATGACCAGCCTTTTGCCGAGTGCGTACCGTAACAATGCGACAAGTTGCATTGCATTTGCACAGGAACTGGCACTGGTCAAGTCTTGTGGGGCAGCCGGACTGCACTCTGGAGCAGCAGCAGCAGCAGCAGCACAAGGTTTCGCAGGAAATCTGTTTCGATGCTCCCGGATGCAATGGATGGGTGGCTTTTAATTTGGAATCCGTATAAAATATCGTTGCACCGTATCGAGTGCGAAACGGGGTGGCAATGCTTCGGTTGGGCAATGTGCACAGCGATGCACTTTGCAACACTCACTGGATGCGTGGTAGTATGAGTAGAAGGCGTCCTAATGGAACCGAGACCAAGAGGATGGCCCAGGGAGGAATTATAGGGATTAGTGCATTGAACGTATTTGAAAGGAAGGAGCAAATGCATCGGACAAATAGGGTTGCCCAGTTTTTGTGTGCTGTTTCGTTGCTCAGATCGCAGGAATGTGCACAAAATGTTTGGTCTTCTTGTGCACAATATTTTGAGGTTGGGAGTATAACAACAACACGGTATGACAGTTGCTTCACTTCACTTATTCACTTGAATTCACTTGAGTTGCTTCACTCCACACTTCACTCAAACTACTATCCGGTTCGAAGGACCAAAACTCAATATGACGTAACGCTGCATCATTTGTATCGCGTTCGAAGGACCAATTTATTTAATTTTAACTAAAAAATCTCTTACAACTCTCATTTTCCTTTCACCCCATTCCAGCCTTTCGATTAGCACGTGTGAATGACAAATTCCAACCAGGAGGCGCCACTCGAGCGGCAGCAACATTAATTAGATGAAAATGTTTCTGCCAACGCGGAACACATCGTCGGGTGTCGGACGAACATGGCCACAACCAGGGCCGCAGTCTCGAAAAAAAACAAATTGCGTCAAACCTCAGCGCTGGTGTTACACCAGCTGGTAATTACACGGCGAAAACTCGTGCACACCGCTACGGTCCAACATGGGTGGAGGGGCAATATTTTAAAAGCTCGATTTAATTGCACCGGTATTAACAAACGCGCAAAGCGATCGCAAGGGGGACACACAGTCCGGGAAAGTGATAAAGCGTGTCCGGAATGGTAGCCGCGATATGTTTCACTTTCCCGGGGATCTCGGGTAGTGCTTCCAAGCGGAGATTTTCGCGCCGTAACACACGCGGTGTAAGCACCCGGTCGTGTAATAAGTTAATATTTTATGCTCACATGCTGCTGCTGCTGCCGGGCTAGTAGTTTGCCCAAAGCGATTGCTCCCTTTCGCATCCGAGCTCTAGCCGCACTAATGCGGTTCAATTACTTGTGCATATGCACACGGGATTCATCGCCGTCTTCCAACGCTGTCGCTGCAAGCTGCTTGAGTGCATTTGTGTCTGCGTGCGCTTGGTCACTCCCAATGGGAGGGCGCTAGAAAATGGCACATGGTGAGAGAGAAATTGGACGCAGATAAAAACCCGGCACCCGGTTGCAAACCAACGGCCGAACGCCGTTTAGAAGCTTCAAGCGCCTTCCCAGCCCATTCTAGCCGGCGGGCATTCCGTTGCGTTCGCTGCCAGGGTGTGCTGCGAGTATTAGTTGAAACGATTTATTAGGTGCTAATAAACGGAAGAAATAAATAAAGACAGCATATAAAGGCGGGCACACCGCTGCACCACGAGAGCAAAGGGGTTGAATCATCAGCCCGTGTGTTGTGACCACAGCCAGAGCGTCCCAGGAGTTGGCAGTGCGAACGATGCAATCATACAAATCATAACTCATTAGCGACGGGACGCGTGGGAAGCTTTTTATAGGGAGGCGAAGGCTCGATGCTCACAGTTCGATTCCATGCGCTGGCCCGGTTCGATCGAGACACACAGCGGGAAGAAAATAAATGTGAACCATCAGCAAACAAATTCAACGTTAATAGATAACATGTTTTGCAATCGTAAAGTGAATCTCATTAAGCTTGGTAGTTTGTCGTTCGTTCGTTCGTTCGATTGATCATGGGGGGGCGGAACTGTTGAAAATGAAGCGATGGCGATGAGAAGCAGAGTCGTTTTTTATCGTTTAATTAAAATTTTTATTGAAACACTTTACAATCGTAGCTGATCGTTTTGTATGCATAGAATTGGAAGTGCTCAAAAATGTTGATCTATTTCAAGCCATGGTTGTTATGGTGGTTGTTAATTGAGGTCATCAAATCAGATCATTTCTGTGGATAGATAGCTTTTCAAATGTTGCTATGTAAAGCTGGGTTATTTTACAAATACGTCCTTTATTGTTTTTTTTTTCGTCCATTTTAATTGGATTGAAGCCAATCAATGCCAGTAGCTCCAAGTAAACATTTGCGATTCAGGCATTTTCTAGATGTAAATAACGACTTTCAAATCCTACGTATCACATCTCTTAATGCAACCAAAGTGTTAAAGAGTTCTACTTTGCCGACTGCTGCCCTGTGCCAAATATTCAATAAGGCACACTGTTGACCATCGATTCTAGAAAGCAAATAGAAACTTGCTTCTTGTTTGTTTCCCCAATTTTGCTTAGCCTCAATGCCAGACCGATTGCTGACCTACTCCATGGGGCACCATAGCAAAACAAATCTGAAACAGATAATAGCACTTAACGAGCACCAAAGTCACCACGCGTTATTTGCTTCCGATTGCCGGTCAGCGGTGAAGGTGTTGATGCGGCTCTATTGCTTCGACCGACATTGGAAGACAGAGAAATTCCTTTCCAAGTCATCCCCCAAACCAACCCATCAACCGATCACCAAACAATCGTTTCGTGCAATGGAAACAGAATCCTCCTCGTCGGCAATACTGTAATGTCCCTTCTTGCTCTCAGCTTACTCTAACGATAGACCTCGGGCGACCGAGCGATCTGCCCCGTCGGTGCTATGAATAATTCAAAGAGAAAATATTTATGTAAATAGTGTAACCCTATTATTATCGTCGTCATCATCATCGCCCATTTCCCTTTGCGCACCATTATTTTGATCGGCCGACCCAGCGGACTCCCTGCAACGGTTCGAACAGGGATAACAAAGTCACACTTGTGGAAGAGGAGTGTCGATGAAAAGTTTCTACCGGCAAAAATCAAACAAGTGTCTCGGTACCGCCCCCCCCGCCCGGACTCGCGTCCCACAGAAGTCTCGGGGAAGTTTTAGCGAACTTTTCCACGTCAAAGCATCCGCTTCCGATTCTGCGTTCTGCCGCAGCGCGTGCCGAGCGCGCGACTACCTTGTCGAACGTGAAATTTGAATTATTTAACAAATTAAATATTGATTCAGTCTAATTTGTTATTCAAACTTTTGCCCGAATAAAGGTTTCACATTCAAACAGCTTCCAACGGGTTCGTGTCTCTAAGCTGGTCGCAGCACGATAAAGTTCGTATCAATATGCATAACTTCTGCAGGACGGGACGGCATACTGGGGGAGAAGGAGCGGAAGCTTTTAGTGCCGGATGTGCCCAGAAGCTACGAACCTGTTGATTCCTTGCCAAGCCAAGCTTCACCCGAAAATCGAGTGTCTGTGATTGTTCTTGAAGCTTTTGTTTCGCTTAATTTCTGCCTCCTGCCGTTTGCACTCCTGCCGCCGGTTGAGGATATCCCCCCCCCCTCCCGTTGCTTTGAAAAGTGTCCCGCCCGCATTTAAGCTCCCGGTGTACCGGTGCGGATTTACATAAATTCTTCAGCGAAAGGACACACTCACCGGCGACACAGTGATTTATGAACCGTCGCAGAACAGTCGTTGTTCATTGTCGATTGTGTTGGGACCAGAGGGAAACGAGAACGCAGCCAGGACTGCTGGAGCCCTGGAAGCTCTTTGCGAAAGTTCGGGGAAATCTCCCGCTGACACCGCCGCTGCCGCCGCCATCCGGAAGTAAGTCACCGTGCGTAACAGGATTTATGAGTGGCGCGGAATCGACCCACCCGGAGTACCCGGCTCTGGGCTGTTGAGCTCTAAATCCTTTCTTAATGAGCAAATTAGGACGCGAGGACACAAACCTGAGGGGTGTGTGTACCCGAAGGGTAAGATTTGGTGTGTTTGAATACAGGTATTCAGGCGTACTTCCCCCGAAATGTCCGGTGAAAAACAGGAACAAATGCGGTTTAGTAGCAATCCGGGAAATGGAAATAACACAGAGAGCACCCAGGTACTTCGCCACAGTGTGCCAGTGCTGGGTTTTGTCAAACACTTCAATGTCCGGACCGGGCCGGTGTGTCTGGAAATTGTTCTGTTAAGCCACTTTTCTATGGCAGTGTTTTGTTGCACGGGGAGAAAGGGCCCGGGATAGGATAATGAACTGACCGGTTTCGGGAGCCGTAGCATTAAATCCTCTTTTTTGTTTCGATGTTGCTGAACATAGGAAAGCTTTTTGTTAATCATGTCTGGGAAACGGTTCGCCGGGATCGGCAAGCAAACGTATGCCATTTTGCGTTCTTTAAGAACGCACAAAGCGCAAGAAGGTCATACGGTATTGTTTAATTGAAAGAAAAGGCATTGAAGCAAACAAGATTGTATGTTGCTGGGAGATTCGTGTTCTAGATATAAGAAAAAAATCAGTTTAAGCGATATTTTTAACCACAATTGAGGTACGTATCTTGCGACGTTAAGATTGCAGATTCAAAGATTATAGTTGTTTAAGCAATTTCAATTTTTTTTCAACAATTTTTATTTATTTTCCGATTGTCCCCTTTGAATTTACAATATATGATTGATAACAGCATAAAAACAAAAACAAAAAATACCTTCTGTCAAAAAATGTCTGTTGAAAAAGCAAATAAAATAGGTTTTGATACATTTGTTTCCGAGGCATGTGGTTTAGAGAGACCGTCTCATACCGTCATCTGGCACCTCTTCAACACCCAATGAGCACGTATTGATGTTTGGATAAATAATCCCCTACTTTACCCCCGGGATCGTTGTGTAGCGGAGCAGCGATACTTTAATATATTATCGATTTCGATTTAATAATATGAATCATTACAGGCTTTCATCGCTTCGCTCACTGTGGTCAATCCGTCATAAATATGATTATGTCCAGCTGTACAGCGAAAGAGAGAGGCCGAGTGAACCAGCGAGCGAGAGAGCAGCCTGAGCACACGTATCGCCCCAAATGTCCCGTGCATCGCCGACACTATCCAGTTACACATCGCCATCGACACCTACAGGAACGTTTCACCGGGTTTCGGCACAATTTCTCCGCTTTCATCGGATCCGATCGGTCACACCTCTGCAGCTTAGGCTAAGTGGAATCATCTATCAGCGGTGTTTACCATTCTTTTGATACAGCACCCGATAGTTGCGGCCGCTACCACACACCCAAGGGCCAACGCTGGGCCATTCCGACAGTTGGGAACGGGTTGAAAAGGGGGTGTATGAAAAACAACCAACCTGCAACCCGGTAGCCACCCGGTGGAATGAAACAGAACCAACCGGTTTTGGACGACCGCGACGGCCAGCGACGGTGACGGTTATGCGCTGGACCTCCCGGGAATGTATAATCTTCTTCTCCATTTTCGAAATACGCTATTAATGACTGATCCTAGATTAAATAATTGTGAAACAGGTCTCGCACGACCCGCACTTCTTGGACGTTTTCGTGAAGCTGGAGGGCCAGTATGGTTGAACCTTAGCGCTGACCGCATATCAACACCCGAAAAAACGCTTTCGCTGGGTGGAACGCGTCACCGAGGCTGCGAGCAGCCCGCCAGAATGAAATTGAATAATTTCGATATTAAATTCCATGTCGCCTTTTCGGAAGCTTCTCGTGTTTCTCGGGCGGCGGGCACGGGTTCACCGTTTGTCTACCTTTGCTGAGGTCTTAAACGACCCTTTTTATCCTGCTTTCCAGCAGAGGTAACTGTTGAATGCAGGGTTGTTGGGAGTTTGCTTTGAAGTGATCCGTGTTGCCCGATGACCGACCGAACGGGAAACGTGATCGTAGATGCGTGCGATGCGACCAACGAGTTGGCATTGAGCGAAACAAATTTCCCAAACATTTCTCAAAAACCCCGGGCGAGACTAATTTTTCTCCTTTGTAGCCCTTAACAGACCGGGCTGCTGTTTGCTCAGTTGGAAATGGAAACTCTTTTCAGCGCTGTTTTCGAACACAGAAAAGGGTAAATGTATGAGAAAAAGCTGATGTAATATTCGTTTTCTTTCGGAAACGTTTGTTTGGGCGACGGAAAGAATATTTATGAAGCTAACGCTTTAAAAGAAGAGGAATTGGTTAAATGTTACAAAGGAAATGCTTCGAACCTCACAGCAGGAGCTATTGATTTGAGCTATTAGGGATGTGGCTGGTGCGTTTTGGGCATTAAAGGTTTTGTTGAAACATCAAGTTCTGAAGAGTTCCTAGCTCCCTTTCGCCATTGGATCGTGATCGATGAAATATTCATTTTATTACAGCAAAACAGTGAATAGACGAATAAGTTTTAAATGTTTTGTAGAATTTCTTTTCTTCTCTACACGTCATCTTTCCAGCAATAAACCCACAAACATTCCAGGCTTCCGAAATGTCCCAAGAAAAGATCAATATTTCCATTTTGTCCCTGCAAACATTCACCGCCAATAACGCTCCGCCAACTTTTTATTGGTTCAATTTGATTCCAACGTTTGTGACCGGTTCGTAAGGATCAAATCCGATTTATCAAGGACCCAGCCATCCCAGCCCAAATGTCAGCCTACCTCCGCTGAATAGGGCCCTCGATTGGTTAATTACGTTACGGTCGCTTGAAACCGCACGGAACCAAATCCAATGTCGATTTCCTGTGCTCCCACCTGGCGCTGGCGAACAACGACGACACTCCAGATGACCCCGAACAACACTCCGGAAGCGGCAAATCTTGTAAACTTTTATCACCTTCCCTCGCTCCACAATCCGAGCAAGGGGGGGCCAGCGGTTCGGATCATTACGTCTCGAATTGATTTCATCAAACCGGAACCGGCGTACTTTATTGGGCCGGACGGGCGGTCGGGCCGGGACTTTCTGTCAAAATATTGTCCCTTTTCCGTGACGTGACTTTGGTGAAGCCGCACGGAATCAAAGGAAACCACCCCACCCGGTCCGCATCCTTAACCGGACATAAACGGTTCCAATAAAAGTGAATAATAGCAATGTGTGCCACGACAGATGACAATGAAACGTTGGAAAAGATGTGTGGTAAATATTATTATGGACCGCTCAATGGGCCTGAATGATACCACGGAAGCGGCTGTGTTCGGGTCGTGTTTTTTTGTACGTATTTCTACTTCAATTTCCCGAGACCACACTCTGTTGCCTTTTGTGTCAACTGCTGCGGGCTGTAAAATCCAATTTTTCCATCGTTTACACGGTGCCGACATTCAGAATACATATAAAAAAAGAACCTCGACCGTGTGTGCCTTACCGTGCACAAGAATTGGTGGGTTTCTTTCGGCCATTCATTGCCAAAAAGGATAAGGGACCAAACCGAAGACACCGACCAAGCCGGTCACGGCCGGGTAGAAACGATGGGACACGACGGTGCTGGTATCTCTAAGCAACGAGCGACCGTGGAATGGCAAAAACACGACAACACAGCTCGGCAAATCAAAAGATCACAAAGGCATTCAATGAACCTTTCAAAGGTTTGCTTCTAGATGCCGTTCTTCGCCTGGTGGCCGCAACAAAGAACACCGGGCGGACTGCATGTAAATTTGAAGAAAAGATTCCTTAATCCCTTTGCTTCCGCACCAGTGGGAACTTCCTTTACCCAGCTAGTTGAAGGCGCAGTGTACGTGAGCCTTTGAATGGAGAAGAAAACGGAATGCTCAGGATTCATCGCCTTCGTCGTTGTGTGTCGAGCGTGTTGTTTCGTTGGGTGCTTACAGGTTTGTCGTGTCCCAGGACACACAGCTACCACATGTGTGTGTGTGTGTGTGTTTGAGTGAATGTGTGCCGGTTGGTGGTGCGACGTTCTACCGGCATTCCGACAGCTTTACTGTTACCGGGATTCCGGAAGGAAATATGAATAAATCCAGGTAAGGCGGCAAGGCCACACCACGCTGAAGCACTGATTTTCGGGCCAGCTTTATCGCACCGAAACCGGTATTCAGAATCCATTAAAACCAGACCAGTCAGACTCAGGCACAGGTTGGTTCGGCTGTTTAGCGTAAGCTCCTGGGCGTATGTGAAGTGTATTAAATTTACGCTTCATTAAAACACCTGATAAGAGATGCTCCTCGGAAGGGGACAAGCGCGTGTGCAGCCGTCGTGGTACGATGAGGTTAGGCTTGATTTCACTTTTGATTTGCGTCTTAAATTTATGGCTGCAGTTGGATCAGCGTTGCGAAATGAGTTTCTTCATAAAAAAATTAGGAAACATCAAACGATTCGGAAATGATGCAAAGAGTTTAAGGAAATGGCTTGATCTCGCGCGTTTTGTTTATCCGCTGGGAGAAGGAAGGATTTTTCAAAACATATGAATTAATAAAAATGCAGAAAATGATTTCAACAGCCAGCTTTCCATGCTTGCCTAAATATAATGTAGGCTTGAACATTCATCTTTTTTCCAATTTTCAAAGCATTTTTACGAGGAAAACATATACTGGATTTGCTAATTCAAATTTTAAACTTTCTAGAATTACTTTATTTCTTTCCTCAACAAGATACCCATTTAGAGTGCAAGATCTGAAGAATATCTGTGTTATTTGAATTATTATTATAATTTGATAACTGCAATAAATGTACTTTATAGATTCGATGATACTGTATGTGTTGCGTCCAGCAACAAAGCTCTTTCTTTCGCGAATTTAAAGTTGAAACATCAGTTTTCTTAATTCACTTAATTTCATTAAACTGTATTAAAAATTCACTGAACTTTCTTCTCTTGGCGCGATGGTAGAAAGAGGTCGATTTTCGTCTTCGTGCCCGTTTTAAAACTTCACGCAAACCCGATTGCGGTCATTCCACTTAATTTGCGCAGGTTCATCCGTTGCACGCGAAGCTCCTTCGGGATGAACCATTCCTACTCTCTCTATTTCGCCCGTGTTTGTTTCGCCTGTGCTACCTGTCCCTTTCTCTCACTTCACAACGCATCTGTCAAACTAGAACCGCTGTTGGTAAACAACAGTATGGATAAGAACTGATAAAAAGAACCTCTCAGCCAATCATTACAACAGTAAAGCGAATTTCGATTCATGAAAATGCCATTTTATGCTCACGGTCCACAATTTACAATACAATTCCTCAAAGAGAATCACCCCGTGAGCACATAAATTAAAATCTTACAAAAAATGGCAAACAATCACNTTCGCCAAAACAATTTCAGCACAAAAACCATTCATCAAACCATTCCGCCTCCGGGTGGGGAACGGCAAAAGAAAAGTTTTCCACTGCCGGGGCCCCGCGCGAGCGTAAAGGATGGAAAGTGTCTTCACGGTCTCCTGTCCCGGCCGGGCCTCCGCTGGCAATGATATAATGAAATCAATTAATCGACAGTTTGTAAACACATAAAACATCTTCCCGGAATTGCTCCGTGTTTTGTGTGTACCGCGCATTGCGTGGGGAGTCATTGGTGGGGCCAAGAATAAAAAGGGCCAAACGGAAACAGCAACGAGGGGTAGGAGGGTGGGGCAGTCTGAAGTGTGTTCCGAAGAAATCTCTTGAACGGTGACCACCGTGCTAGTGGTT
>VTWG01008309.1:0-10844 GCA_008817895.1 Anopheles fontenillei
AAAGGTTATCAATGTTTCTGAATACAGAGTAAACTGCAATTACTTCTCCTTTATTCTCCAGGAGTGATTGACTGCAACAAATTTAACCAATATAATCTTCCTAATAGTAAATTCATCCAATTTCCCGCGTTAATTATTAGCCGTTTGTTTGTAAACACTTTTTCATCAAACTGTCAAAAGCGAGCTGAAAATGGCAACCTAGCAACGGGCTTTGCATCGACCTGTTCTCCTTAATAGATCTTGCGGCATACAAGTAGCCTGCTCGAAACTTGATGAAACACCAAGTATGAATAATTTTGGCACTTAAATTATGCCCACATCTAGCTTGCGCTGGTCGCCGCCAGATGCGCTAGTGAATATAAAAATTACACTTGCGAGTACGATCAATGTAGCCCGGCCTTAACAGTTGGGTAAATACATATATTTAGGCGTGAAATATTTAAGCCACGTTAATTTTGGCTGCTTTTTCACGCTTCACGACATGAAATTTTCTCGGTGTGTTTCGGCGTATAACAACATTATATATTTAAGCAACATGAACAAATGATTGACAGATATCAATCAAAGATATAGGTAGATCAAAGCTAACATGAAAAATTACGATTTTAATTAAGAAACTATGCTAAAAATCTCTGCTAATGCTAAAATCGCATCAGTAACTTGCATACATTTTGGCGCTTTGCAACAGCTATCAAAATGATTTCTATATATCTATATCATGATTTTGATTCGCTGAACGGCATCTGATTTCATTTGAATCAAATAATAACTGCTGCTGTAAAAGATATTTCTTAGTACGCATAGTAAGTTGATTAGGATCTAAACGCAACAACGTTAGAGCCGCTTGTTAGCGAGAATTCTAAACATATCGTCTTCAATTCTGTTCTTTCATCGTGGAGCTTACACTCATCTACCATGCAATTGGTTAGCAAAACGAAAAGGGAATTGCAGTTGTAGGTGGATTTCCTCTACCCGAGTAGAGGATATTTTTACCATCAGACTATTTTTCGTTAGCCATCGGAATCAAAATCTGAAACACGGTGAGTACATCGACATGCGATACTCTCGGCCAGTGGAATTTCCCATCATATCATGACCAACGAACCATAATCCATAAACGTTTGATGGTTAGGTGCTTAAGTTTTTGATGAAAAGAATCGGTATTCAAAGAATTACCAAGTATTCGTATTTCTTAAAAAAAAATTAACAAGAAGAATAAGAAGAATTCATAAGAACCGTTTACGTTTTTCTAATTTCATAAAAAGGTAAAATCGCATCACAGAACAGATTCATTTCACCATGGAAAATCGATTCCTTTCAACCTACAAAGAAAGGACAGAACAAGATTAGCTTTAACCTATAAGATCCACCACTCAACGAAACATATGCGTTTGCTTGCAGGAAAGTCTGCCACCTTCCTTCCTTTCCACAAAAGTTTTCCACCTGGAAACACACCACCCTAACTGCCAACTTCATAATCTACTTGCAAACAGTTGCAGTTTCGCGAAACCGCTCAGACATCACCGTACCTATGGCAGTTAACTTTCCTAACTTCCTGAAAGTCAATCCAGCACCAGGGATGGGAAAAGCGTAGCTGGTATGTGATGCAAACAGACCTCTACCTCGGCTCCTCAGCCCCTCTGCCGTGCTCGGTACACTTCAAACAATTGGCCCGAAAGAATGATAGAATGCATAGCTCAAAAGCTGCATATTCTGTTTCAGTTGTGATCGCGCTACTTCAAACTCACCTGCCCTCCCCATTTTCCTCTCGCGTTCGATCACCGCAATAACATTCTAAATTGGATTTCTTTCCGCAAACAGTGCTGTGGTGGTTCTGCGACCGTGTGGACGGTTTCCGCTTTCCAAGATGCTGCCACCACTGTCAACGAGCTGTGCAGTGAGCTCGATTTTTCGGTTCAACGAAATAAATTGAGTTGAAGTGTAACGAGATTAGGGGCGTAATCTTGAAACCTGACGAAGCTGCTGACTGGAAGGCCAAATGTTGGCTGTGCAAGGACTTGGAGGACGGTGTTGCATCTGGACAAGAGTATGTTTATTATATTCGAGAACCCTGGAAGCAGTGTCTAGAAGCTACATAAATCATAATAAATGGAAGACGTTTTCAACTCTTATGTGCATCCTGAAAATTAATCAAGAAATTCAATTATTGAAATAAACAATTTGTTATATTGATATCATCTCAAGAACGGTTAGATTAATAGCAAAAACTGTGCCAAACTAGTGATTTTATTGAATTTTGTTTATGCAGATTAACAAATATTTATTTGTAATAATCATGTCATATCGATTCAACAACTTTATTCATTAAACTACAATATGGAGGTTTAGTATTTTTTCTATAATTCCTTACATCAATATTGAAATATGATTCATAGTCTAGTGAAATATTGCAATCAAATGGACAACTCGATTTTTTTTCTTTTTTATTCATAACTTATTTTAAGCCGAAATAAACACCAATAAATGCATAGGCTGCCATGACTGCGTAGGTCGTTCTGCCAAAAAGAGGAATAGCAACAAACAGCCATGACAACCGGTAATCCAACTCCAATAAAAAACTACTTCGATAGCATAGAATTCAAATTTTTTTGCCGCTTAAGTAAGTGAACGTTTGCCAGAAGCTATTCAAATACTTTCCAAATCAGTGATCAAACTGCTGAATCCAATATCACAGAATCGCTCCAAACTTGAAAACGGAATCCCCGTGTACCATTAATTGCATAGAAATGTGATCGATACAAATCGACTCCTCCAAACGTCCGAGGCTGAGCCTATTCTTTGCTATCCGTGGGCTTCCAACGCATTTCTAAGTGGGAAAGAGAACAGGGGGGATGAAACAACGCATCCCTTACAACGATCCGATACATTCATGTTGCAGGTTTTAGCGGGACATTTCTGGCTCTTCGCAGAAACAATCCACCAGTTGCTTTGGCAGGGCAGGGTAAGGAGGTGAGACAAAGCAAAAGCGATACACGAGCTTTGAATGCCCGATTCATTCGCCCCCCCTCCCAAAAACCAACCGGACGTCATTTATTATCTCGTTTTCGTAATCAACCGTGGCTAGTCGCGGTTGCCGAACAGCGTGGCAATACCATGGACGCAATTGCATTTCGGGAGCCGGAACCAGATCGCACACCGGTTGTTATTCGATTTGTCACAAGTGGGTTTGGCTGACTAGTTTGCACGGCACCGTCCCAGTGCCGTCTGCGATGTGGCCCGATAACAGCACCGAACCAGGAATCTGCTCACCATTCTGACAAAAAAGGAATCGGGACTGGTCAATAAATTTTACGCGCAACTCGTACGATCTGAGCTTCGAATTTATCTGGATCTGAAATGCAATGCAACACGGTACGAATGTGGGCGCACTGTGAAAGCTTCGTACGATCGAAGCTGTAAGCTGACGAATTTGCGGGCAAGCGGAACACCTTCACTGTTGATTTTGGCGTGCGGGATGCGCGAATCATGCACATCGTTTGGCGCTGGTTTAGAATCGTGCTGGAAAATTCAATCAACCGCGTCTAATTGGACTGTATTTTAGCGCGGTGCATTTATCGTACTACGTGGTGGAATCGTATGAATACGATGATTGGGAGTGAATGTAAGGAGTTTGGCGCAGTCGGATAGATGTATTTATACAAAATAATCTTTTCACGATTACACGATTTGAAGAGATGAAAGTCACTGGACTTGTTGGAAATTTAGTCTTTGTATGTATTTATACTTTAAACGACAGAGTCATAGTTATATTTCTATGAAGATTTATTATCACAAGTCAACATCATCCGTCATGGATCTTATCAAGCGCCTAAATTTATGCAATGTTCTAATTGATAAGACGAAAACCAATCGATAAGCATTTTTCAGCCTAAAAGTATGCAATGTGCATCACAATTCGTGTTTACTTGCCCATTTTAGGTGTATTATGAGCCTAAAGCTGTACAAAAATAATCTTTAGTGATTTGGTTAGTTAGAAAACTCCAACATCATTTGTACTTCCCTTTTTTCTAATCATTAATCAACGTTTCCTTCTCAATTATTCTTAGCATGACCACTATAATCTGTTCCCACTATCGCGCCCGATGGGCACCAGGACCAAATTCTTAACGGTTCAGCGCAACGTTCCAATCCCCTGGAAGCGATACTCTTCCTCACCTGTTTCTATTCCCAATTCTTTCTTCTCTTCGGGTTGTTTTATAATTACAATATCCAATCATTTCTATCCCGTTCCCTCTCTTTTTTCTTTCCCCTCTCAAACCTCCCAGGATCCTTCGAATCGTTACAGAACCCGCCTTACGGAAGTCGTTAAACTGTCCCGAGGCTTCCACGAGGCTACCACGATTACGTGCCGTACAGTAATTAAATTTAAAATATTGTTGCGGCCACCCAACCGAAACTATGCTGCAGCGGTGCGGGCTCTTGCGGTCGTGGTCGACACGCTGTAAGCGCAGGACAAGAAATTGCAAGCGCCATCCGGCCAACCACTCCCGGAAGGATTGATTTAAGGTGAATTAAAATTCATTTTCCATCGTCTATTAACCTCCGAAGCGTCATATATTTTAATAATGTCTGGTGGAACCACGATCATAGGAAGGTAATGAAATGAAGTGATGATAATAACTGACACCGGGATGATGTATTGCGAAGGTAGGAGTTTCTTTTTATTTCTTTACTTGGTTTTCGACTCCTTCGTTTTACACGTGTACACTTAATTTCAATTAGCTTCTTTATTTTCATGACACATAGTGCCGCAGTACTTAAATCATCAAAACACATCCTGCCGTAATCACGATTCAAAACAATCGCGGAATTGCATTAAGCACGTACGTAATTAAAGACGAATCTGCCGGCTGCCAATTTCCCAATTGCAGACGACACGTGACAGACATTTCGGGACGGTTGCTTCATTGATCAGCAAGCATCCACAGCAACCGGGGCTGAATTTAAATTACCTAATTGAGGTTAATAAATATTGACATTCAGAAGCCCCCCCTCCCCCATCATTAACATCGTGTCCACAATCACAATATAGAGCAACACATTCTGTATGCTTAGTATTGTCAGCTAATTAACCTTCAAATGTGCGTTCGTCACCTGCTGATTGCTCAACCAGCGCTGCGAGTGGGAAAGCAGACGCTTTTCAAACATTTGTCAATTGTCTGCATATAGCTGAGAAGTGTTAAGGCATGTAATCCTTAAGCAAACTTTGCATAAGAAGCCGTTGTTTATGAGCTCCATGAATAGTGAAGGAATTTAAATGGTTGATGCTTACACTAATGAATGTTTCTGAGCAAATGTTTGAAAACAGTTTCTTAACCCATTGATTTTCTTTTGATAATCTTTAACATATCTTGATATCTTATCTTTTATTCTTGTGATTTTTTAATTTTTTTAATTACTACTGTTTATACTATTTGTTCTGTGTTTAAGTAATTTATTTAATTTGCGTATGTGTATCTTTTTTACCTAATTATATTTTGAATTGCATTTTCTTTGATTTGCCTCAACCAAATATTATGTATTCTTAAATTTGTCTTGTGTATAATGCAATATTATTTCTCAAATTATTCTCATTTATTCCACTTGGCTGTAGATGTACGCTCCAAAGCGGTCTCCACGTGCTCGTCTACATCTCACCCCAGCGCTGTTCTGTTTGTTTAATTTTTCATTGCATTCCATTTGCAACCGTTGCATTCCTGCCAAGCGGCACAGCGACCCGGTGTTGACGTTTGGAAATCTAGTGGAGAAAACAATTCCACACACTATTTCACCGTGCGTACCGTACCGTGCAGCTTCGTGCCTCGTGCGCAACCGCCCAGATCGCCACGTCACACGTCAACATATTGCACGGGGGCAACAGGCCGGTTGCGATTCAGTTGCGGCATCAAAAATCACTTCCTCCATTCTTCTAATCCACCCTGTTTGCCCGGGATTAGCCACCGCAATGCAGAAAACAGTGAACAGTGAAACAATTTTCAGCTTTAAATCCCTTTCCGAACAAGCATCACACACACACACACGTCTCTGCACGTATGTAATGTCATGTAATGTCGCTGCTCCAAAAATAATTTGCCGCGGTACTGTTTCCACTTGCTGGCAAACGCCAAAAACCGAACGACATTTTCGATTCTCTCGAGTTAAAACCAGCCCCTGCCGGCCTCCGTTAATGCAGCGACGCCGAACGCGTAATGATGACGACGGAGCGCTACACGAGCGGTGGTAAAAAACATGCAACATACATTAATCATATTTCGCCGTGTCCGTGTAGCCGGACCGGTTAAAACTACTGACAGATAGACGCCAAATTGACGCAGAATGGGGCTTATGAAAAATTGTAATCTTGTGTGACTAATTAGTGGCGTGGCGGACAGTAAAGCAGCGAGGAGAAGCAGCGGGCACGCAATGGGTGGTGGCCGGTGAATGAAAAGCAGCAGAAGGCAAGCGTTGGAAAGGTGTGAAATAGTTGCCTTACTAATTAAAAATCGTCCCGGGTTGTGTTTTGTGGTTGGATTTTAAAGCATTCCTTATGGTTGTTGGCAAAGCACAAGAAAGAGACAAGTATTAAGAAACAATTAACTTTAACCAATTAACATAATTGAATTTTGTGCTTATTGCATACAGTCAGGCGCTTTGCAGGTTGCAGAAACTAGTATGAACCATTTTAAATTTATTTAAATTTAAAAAAAAATTATTTTCTCTCCACAAAAACCACAAGCAAACATCACATTGCTGACCATCACTTATATTTTCGCAACCGAATTTTTGTTTGAAGTTTCCTCTGCACATCCATATACTCCCCGAACCTCCGTCAGCACCATGTTGCCAACGACGACGTTTTCAATCCACCACCCACCCACTTCAATTTCCTTCAGACCGGGTGCGCTAAGACTTTCAGAGCCGCCCTCGTTCCAACATCATTCTGCGTGTGTGTGTGTGAGGGTGTTCTGCTTGCTTGTGCATGTTGCGCACGAATGAAACAGGCAATGAGCTGTCCATATTGAAATCTTTGGCCATGTGGCCGAACCGTATGCGTTTGCCACACGACGTTGTATTTCCTCCTTCGCCTTCCTCGCCACCAACTCCTTCCGCGCACCTCCTTCGTCAACACCCATTCATCACATTTATAATTGTACTTTTGATTTTCATTTCCTCCCGCTCCCGGAGGGACTCGCGGGAGGGTAGGAAGGAAGGAGTGCTGATTGCATGCGTTCCACTTGAATGAAGGATAGCGTTGGAAAATGAAGTAATTATTTACGGAGGTCTCTTCACACGTACACACATCATGCGTGGTGGTATGGTTTTGTTTAAATTCGGTTGATTTGTTTGAACGAACCCAAATGCATCGATTTATGGTACGCTTTTATTGTTTGTAATTATGGTTTTATTTTGGAAAAGAAACAAAAAATCTATTGCAATTTTTTTAGTTAACACATTTTTGTTGGTGTTGTTTTATTTTTCAATTATAATTTATGGTTTATATTTCTCTTTTGTTAGTTTTTTTACACTTATTATATTTGAGCCTAGTGAATGTTTCATTTTAAATTTATTTGATGACATGAAGTCTTTAAACCGTAATACCACAGTAAATACTTAAATAGATTACGTAAAATTGCACATTGTTTTAAAACGCCTAAATATACGCAATGTGTATCACAAAAGTACTCCAATGTAGCTTACTTTTCAATTTCCATTTGCTTCATTGCATACATCTAGACGTAGATTGAAAATATTATCACTTCACTATAACCTATAAAACTGTAAAAAGATGAATTCTTGTTCAAGCACAGTTAAATTATGCAATCATCCCGTTGGTACATCGCAATTATGCTTAAACACATTTTCTGTATTACCAGAGATAATTTATGACCAAGACTTACCCTCTGCCGATTGTGTGCGCTCGTGCCAATTTGTGGCAAAAGTACAACGTTGCGCCTCAAGCGACATAAACACACAGACACACACACACCATACAACAGATTCGATGGACCTGTGGATGATGTTATTTGTTTTTGGCTTTACGAAACCGCCCTCCGCCTGTCTGCCCAGTGCGGCTAACCCGCGAGCTCTCGTTCGTTCCGTTTCAAATGCAGCTTCACGACGCGAACGCACCATCAGTACGAACCATCGCTCAGAAGCCGTCGGTTGTCGCACACCCGTAGCTGCGCACGTGAATAGACGCGCGTGAAGTGTTACATTTTGTTCGCCGAGAAAAGTGTCACCAAATGTAGGGTAAAAAAAGGGGTTTTAGTCAATCGAGTGAGTGAAAGTGTTTGTGCCCGTTTTGTGTGCCAGCAAAACAAAAGGCTTGAGACTGTGCAACTGACACATGTCAGCGCGAGCGAGAGTTTCGCGCATTAGAAAACAATAAGAAACCGGAAAGCAAACTTCGTACAAAGGCGCCGGGTTTTTTTTTTGTCGTTGCTTTTTCCGGGTTTGAGTTAACCGTTTTGATTGAGAGTAAAATTAGCATCAAGACAGTGTTGTGCTCGGTGGCCACACGCACCCCCTCGGGCTACGTTTAATTGACTGTTTGACAGACGCGGCTCGGGTTGCTAGCGACTTCGCGCACGCACGTACGCGTAGAAAAGTCACTTCAAATCAGTGACCCTTGTCAGCGTGCCCCGATCTCCCACCTAAATCTCCCTTCCCATTCGGTCCGTCATTTGTCACGGTGAATTTGACCGTACGTCACGCGTATGCTCGAGAGTGTGTGTGTCGATGTGTCAAAAGGCGACTTGGCTGAAGCAACAAGTTGCACATCGTACCGTTTGTCCGCTGTGGCCGTGAAAAGACGTACACGGTGATCGGTAACATCTGGTGCAGTGTTAACATCACACACACTCCCTCCCGCAGGGCTACGCCAGGTGGTTTCCTTTCTCCTCCTCCAGACCGTACGGGAGATCATAATAAATAAATAAATAACTGTTCCGCACGGGAAACGAGCTGCTTGAGGTTTGTCTCACATTTCAACCGAACCGTTTCCGGGGCGAAAGAGATCCGGGTGATCTTCCGCTCGATCAAGCAGATCGAAAAGAAAGCGAAACGAGAGGAGAGAAAAAAAGCCGACAACCCCCACGACTCCCATAAAACAACGGTGCGATAGAAAGGAACGGCGTGTAACTTTGTGCGGCCCGTTGATTTGTGGTTCTAAAAATAAGCGCCCCAACCGACCGATTCCGGCGACCGAGCTCGACTCGTCGCCCGTGGTGGCACACAACACCCGGTGCAGCGATTCGGTACGTTGGACCATCCCGGCTGCTTGGTGACAGACGAGAGTGAAATTTGTCGTGAAAGGCAGACCCATACACACACGCATTAGCGAATGCGCACACGTGCTACGCAAGCAAGAAATACCGGAGCGATCGGGGTTTGCGCTCTCGATAGTGAAACGTTGGTGACTGATCGAAGTGAATCCGTTTAAAGCTTTGTATTTCCTCGTATAGCTCCAGAGCGAAGTTTTAAGTAAAGTGGTTTAGTTTGAGCAGTGAAAATGCCGTCTCACCACAAGAAGAAGGTAAATATTTAGGGGAAAATATTTGTTAAAAAAAAAACAAATATATTGAATTGTTATAAAAATGATTGGCGTATGTGATGCTTATATGTTATATTTTTGTTTGGATTATACAGAATAACGTTTATAAGTGCACAACGAGACCTAAGCAATGAAACCGTTCTTCCTGTATGTAAAAAAAACACTTAACATTACAGTGTTCATTGAACTTGATAGTGGATTCAATTGGATTATTATTGCAATTTATCTGGTGTTCATCAAAATGAAACCTACATCTTAATATTAAATAACAAATAATTAAGTATTTGTTAGTTTCATAAGAGTTCACTTCGTACCTTCATTGGATTTTCATTATTTCATTTTAATAAACTATATTCCAACTAGAAACTCACGCCAGCTATATCCCACCTTAATTCAATCTGAATTTTTATTTAGAATTTTTATTTAACTATAAACTACGAAGGATCATTGAACCAATTATTGTTCGATGAACTGCGAAATACTATTTAAATTATCATATTATCTTAAACAGTAGCAATCACGATTTTACTTAGGCATTGTTCAATATTTCAAACCTTCTATCATTCCCAGAAACCACAGATTTTTGTATCTGTGTGAAGAGATTTCATGACTGTATTTATAAGTCCATTCATGATGCTGTTCAGGGGCCATGGAGAAGCCTGGTTGTTTACTTGATTTCCGAAAAGAAAAATAAATCCAAAATTGTAATTATAATAAATACGTTACATATTGCACCATAAAGGTGTATTAATTAATTAAATTTAATTTTAAGTGTTGACCATTAAATCAGCGATAAACAAGAGATTTTCATTTTGTATGGCTATATGATACAATGGAGAAGCCTGGTCGTTTGTTCAATGTTGGGGATGATACATGTAAAATATTCGCTTTGCAATATCTCAATCAATCAGCCAAATAAATTCAGAATAATTGACAGAATAAGTGATGTAAACTCATAAAAAATTATGGAAAATGTACAAATTTGCTATTAACCCTAATCAATGGAGAAGCCTGGTGGTTCACACCACTGGCGTGAACTATAAAAATTTACATCGATACTTTTTTTGTAAATTTAGTTAACAATAATATACTATAAAATCTTATAGCATCTCAATTTGTTTGAACAACGTTAATCAATTTACTATTATTGTACAGTGCATTAACTGACAGAGCGATGTGAAGCACAGTTGCGTGCACAAACCTTCAGCTAATGCTATGAAAATATACCATTTAAACAGCACGATACATTGCTTCCACAATCAAGACCGACAGAAAACCACCACCCGCCGGC
>VTWG01008330.1:0-48623 GCA_008817895.1 Anopheles fontenillei
CGTTAAAATACGGGACATAATGGGACAGAAGCTGGGTGGGTCAATTTGGTCCTCTTTTTTTTGACGACAACATCAGACTAATTTTTAATAATATTGTCCCGAAATTGAGGTATACATGTATCGTGTTATTAGATTATCCTAGGGGTTGACATTATTAGCTAATGGAGAGAGAGAGAGCGATTTTGGAGCGAATCGTTGGGATCGTTCGGTACAGGATTAGAACGGTAGCAGATAGAACTAAATCGCAAAAGGACTTGTACATATTGCTCGTTACTTGCATTACAGTAACAGTTTAATTTCCGGTGCAAAGATCATGTATCTGCCTGCAAGACAAGTCTTGGAAAATGAAGCTAGAGTAAACGGCTGGAGTAAGTATCAAGATATTTGTATAAAATGTACTTAAAGTAATCTAGAAACATTAGTACGTAAGTACAAGTACAAAGTATATCAAACGGTTTGCTTGAAATCAGCCAAAAAATACATCCTTATCGCCTCGAGATTGGACTGTACGCCTTAGATTACAGTATTAAAGGGTAAAGGAAGAGGTTTTTGTGATTGCTTTAAGTAATTAGCATATAATTAAGTAATTATTATGTGTATTTGTGAAACTTATTTTCAATTAGTTCTTGGAAAAACTTATCATAATCCATCTCGTCACTAAGCGCCTGCAGGCATCTATTTCATATGAGTGAGCTGCTTATCCAACTTTTTTCGAGATAATTCTTTTGAACTCTTGAGTACTTCACAAAAGTATTTATGATTTTTTAATTCCATTTTTCATTTTTAAAGCAATGCTTGTTTTAACCAAAATTTTGCCTTACGTCAACAATAAAGGATAGATTATGTACAATCAATAGAAAAATATTGTATTATAGTGTGCTTGGAGTATACTGGCCGACTTTAGCTGTTTTTTTTTAACTTTGTCCACTTCAATTTTTTCGATTCAAAAAGAACGGCTTCGGGCGTATTGCTATCCACTTCAATTTAATACTTGTAATTTCGTGTATGTGTGCTACAAATTATGGACAATACATTATGACTTACAAAACTCACTAAATCAACCGTATCTTTTTAGAATTTTCATTCAAAGGTTGATCTGCAACCTTCAAACGAGCAAAGAAAATCATATTGAAAGTTGGTAAGTAATTTGAAATGCTCTTTTTCCAAGAAGCTCACAATACAGCTTAGAAGAATATCTCATTTCAGAACTTATATTACTCGTGTTAATAAAAATCAATCAAAACATAAAAACTAGTTCATTACATTTGGTATCTTACTTCAAATAACAGCTGCACAATGTAACAACAACAAAGTCAGATTGCTTGATCTTACCCCGCTTAATAACATATTTACATACCCCGCCTATACCGCCCGGTCGAAGGATTGCCACCGAATTACGTGCTCAACCGTCGTTCTCAACCGTCCCTCATCAATCGAACCGCAGCAGCAGTGGCAACGGCCGCTCTCGGCGCACAGTAGGATGCTAATGCTAATCCTTATTACATAATTCGCCGCCGCAAAACCTTACCCATCATTTGGCTTGAAATGAAACGAAGGAAAACAGTCCCTACTGTGAGCATAAACACAAACGGGCAGCAGCAGCAGCAGCACACGATCGAGACGCTGACCATACGTGCTGCGGCGAACGATCGTTTTTCCTCCATGGATCATGGTGCTCCAGCACAAACAAAGCCGGCTTTGTGTCTTGCAGTATAGGATAATCTCAGCAAGTGTTGAGCCCGCCGCATCCCTTTTTGGTGGATCGTTGCTACGCCTGCCTCGATCGGTGTTGTTGTTTCTGCAAGAACATCCATGCGCTTCCACCACGCCGTCGAGGCGCACACTTGAAAAGGCTAATGAAATAAATATCGGCACAGACACGTGAGCCGTGGTCAGGGGCTTTGCTTTGCCCGGGGAGCGGTTGGCCGCACACACACAGATGGATGGATTATCCCGCAGCCCATCTTCCCGCAGTCCGTGAGACCGTGTTTGTGGTGCTTAGTGTGGTTTGTTTTGCAAGCGATCCTTGTAATCATTCGAAACATTGCCACCCGTCAGAGGCCCGTCCGGCCCGTCCGGTAGTCCGTTCACGCTGCAAGGTGGCTAGCGTTCGAGACATGCTGATAAAGCTGGCACTGGCATCAAGTACCAAAGCTGCCAGCTTAGTTCAAGATTTCGAGGCGCAAGGACCGAAGAGGTCCGTCCGTAAAGGGGTAAAAGTTTCGGGAGGTCGGAATGGTCGTCCGACCGTCGGCCGAACCGAACAGAGCACACCCCGCCGGACGACGGATCGGTGGTGCTGCTGGCTGGGCTTGTTTACGATTGTTTTGATTTACTTTTGTTAGCTTTAGCGAATTGTGCCCCACCTTGCTGGGTAAACAGTGTCCTTGCTTATGACGAGTGTGCACTGCTCTGGGCTTGCGGCACCCGCATTGGAAGCTGGCAAAGAGGATTGGGAACGGAAACTGCGCCACTCTCGAATGGACGAAAGACGTTCGGGGGTACCAAATACTAGCAAACGGATTGTCACCGTAAATGAAGGATGAATGGGAGAGATTAAACCGTTTCCTTAGCCCAGCCAAACAATGCGATCTTCAGGATGTCCTTTTGCCGTACTGTGGCCGTTTTTGGCTCGCTCTACGGCGAGCATTTGGTTGCTTTCCAGCTTGTGCGTATCCTGGGCGGACAATACCAGTACACTTCAAGACGTACACAATCCGTCCATTCAGCCGAAGGATTGTTCTTTATATGGTGAAGTGGCAAAGCGGATGTGTACAGATTGGATGGGCATTAGCTGCGCTCAACCATTGATCGGCTTGATCGATCTCGAGATCCTTGAAAGGTTGGGACTGAAGTATGTCCATTTTTTTTATATGCGCCTCCAGGGCTTGTTGTAGACATCCGAGTTCTGGGTTTGTTGTGTGTTGTAACTGTTCTTTTCAAACAATCACTTCCTTGCTCATTACGTTCAAAAACAGTATGAAAGCATAAGTTTACCGTTTTGTGAACATAACTTAGTGTTTTCTATCTTACGAAAGTGTTACAGTTCAAATGTCTTTAAGAAATAGCTACAACGGGTTTGAAATTCTGCTAAAAAATGATGTTATTTCAACCGAACATGCCCGTGATAACGTCAATATCCAAAGGAAAAATACGATTAGCCACTATGGCACCGTTTTTTGGAATGACAATATTTTGTATATTCTCGATCTATTTTTGATTAGTGCGATAATATTAGTCGGTCTCTGTTGCCTTTAAAATCGTATATAGGATTAGGATTAGAGTTATTGCTTGCTTAGGAGACAACTTAGTTCATATGGGGCTTGAACCCATTATGGGCATGGGCGTACACAATTTAGTCCCTTTTAAAGCAAAGGGCGTAAAAAAAATCCGTCCACTATTTTAAGAAAAAATCTGAATTAAAGCAATTATGTTTCTACACGAGTGATCCATATTCTTGATTCGCATAATATTTATGTGTATTATGGCTTATTTATTAGCTTATGTTAAGCTTTATTTTGCACAAAATATAAATACATTAAATCGATTGACGAAACATCGATCAATTATTGATAGTTTCGAATTATAAATATTTTTTTTTGTTTTTTTTTTAATATAAACGAGGTGTTTTTTTTAAATTTTGTATAATATTTTTTCATACAAACAAGAATGAATATAAATGATTCATATTTGTTTAAAATAGACTTTATGGTGATAAATTAAGCAACTTTAGATATATTTTTCATTTGCCTTACTGCACGTTTAGCGTACTCAAGCATATTTATTTGTTGAAATAATTTGTTGAATAGTCACAGGAGTAGAACCTACCAAACAATTGGTCCCACGGAAGATAGAATTACGCTCCATCAAAGATAAGTGATTAGCGCTTAGACGAGCATCAGTCGTTCCCTACGATTCGTCGTTCATTACCGCTATCGATGACTATTTTGGGGTGCGTACTGGGTGTTACAGATTGTACCCCCTATCACATGGGGATGTAGCTCAGTGGTAGAGCGCTCGCTTCGCATGTGAGAAGTCCCGGGTTCAATCCCCGGCATCTCCAAAATTCGCTCCAATTCCCAGCAGTAGTGGGATAGGTTTTTTCACAGTTCTATGTGAATGGAGTTTAGTAAATGACCGTTTTTTGTAATAAAAACCGTTGCGATATTGCTATTTTAAGCATCCAGTAAGTGAGAAGTAGGGAAATGCACAATTCATTAGATCCGTTTAGAATTGTTTTAAAACTATTATAAAGGGAAGATATACTTAAGTTACAAATCGAATATTGAGTTTTGTTGTCATAATTGGTGATATTTTTGTATGAATCTTTGTGTAATGCTTCTAATCAATTTTCCTTGTTAATTTAGTGTTGTTTTGTTAGTCATTTTTTTGTCTTGTGTTCAATTCTGCAATAGAAAAAAATCACCACCCGCTTGTCATACTCATGCTAGAGCAAAATCGGGACAATAACGGATCCCATCTCTTAATAGCTTATTACCGAACCATCCTTTGCGCGCATGCTGCGGCATCTCTATGAACTTTACCGCAACCTCGTGGTCGATAATCGGCCGATCTTGATCTTGTACCGTTTACACGGTTGTCGAAACATTCAAGTGCTCATTTTGTTTTCGTAGAAGAAGATATCCTTGTCGAAGGAGGCGATGATTACCAACGGCAACGGCTATTAGGCTGCAAGCGCTGGCGTGTAAGGCAGCCTGTTATGGTGAACATACCGGGTACAGAATGTTACAGAAAATTGAACGATCAGTTGACACAAATACGACCGACCGGAACAATCTAACTGTCGGATCTCTACAGGCTGAGCGGCTGCAGAGTGTTTCTGGCCACAGTACTGTCGTTCATCCCCGATCGAACACAGATGCGGAAAGGATTAGCACTCTGTCCGCTCGGGAAGAAGATGTCACAGGCCAGGCCAGGTAGGGCGGTTCCCAGGTCGAATCTCAGTAAACTGCTTCCGTAATGAAAGCTCAATACATACGCAGTGCGACGCCACTCAACCAATGCACCTCGAGTGGATCCTGCCGAGATAGGGAAGTAACCGCGCCAAGAGGCGGAACTAATGCACGGAAGCGAACGAAACAGTCACCCGAACTTGATGGTGGTGCGTAGAGTAAATTTAATTAAATCCTAACAAACAACCCCGGCCAGATAGGGTAGTTGGTTTATTATTTAGATCACCCATCATTCCTCCCTTACCCGTCAACGTGAACTAACCGGTACTTCATTTATATTGTGAGAATACGGCCATCGTGTGCGGCTAACCAAACCAAACCCATTAGGGATAGTATTACATGAAAGTTTGATTAAAACGTCTCAAATTACGGTGCCGCGCTGCGCTGGATCGGCCATTTGCAATCGATAATTTGCTCGTAGGAAAATTATCCTACCACATGCCTAACCCTCCACCAACCAGCGGGTTTGCATTTCCGCCCCTTTTGGAGTAGCATGACAATCCCTCTTCTAATGGCGCCGCACTGCAAGAACCGGACTGCCAGAGTACATTTTGCTTCCCCTCGAGCAACAGCACAGTAGCTACTGTTTGTGAAGGTTTGTTGATTGTTTGCAGACGTTGTACCGGGACGTTGGGGTGTTTTGTGCAATAATATGGGACCTGGGGGAAGGGAACTACTTTCAAGCGGCTGCAAAAGTTCGTTTGATCTGCGCTGGGCGCGCGAAACAATTGTGATGGAGTGCATTTGGCGGCCGTAGGCCGTATTTGGGCAAAACTAACAATCGTCATATTTGCAATTATTGAAGTGTTCGTGTGCGCAGGTATAGAAATAAGTAATTTGATTTGCTGAAAATGAAATGCTGTATTACATAAATGATGTTTCCATCGTGGAGAAATCAATTGAATTAATTATTCATTTAACCCAATACAGTTATTGCGTTACCTAATACGGCTCAATATAGGAAAATACTCTTTTAGATCAATTTTTATCTTCTCTTTCGATCATTTTTATCAAGATTTTATTCCGTTTTCTAACCAAAATTTAAATACACACAATTGACGATTGCGCTTCTATAGTTTACAGCAGAAACCATTTGTGAAACAATATGAGCTCAATACTGTGAATGATAAAAGGGAGAATATTTCTGTTTTAATTCGTTTTTTAAGTTGATTAAACTTTTAAGGAAATGAAGCATTAGTTACTGATAGAATATTTTTATACAATTGCATATTTCCTAAGTGTTTTAATTAACATTTGTACAGAAATCAGAACGTAAAAGAACCCAATCAAACATCTCAATTTGTATTACTTACAGTACAGTTACAATGTTATTATTTTTCGCTTATTCGTGTGATGTGGTGTTAAAAAAATCTTCTACTTAGGCATCATCCATCACTTACGTAACACAAAAATGGCAAATTTTCTACCCCCTCCCCTCCTAAAAAATTACGTAACACATTAAGGACCCCCCCCTCCTTCCAGTAGCTTATTTCAAAGAACAAAAAATCTGATTTTTTAAATTTTTCATGTTTTAACGTTATTGTGGTACATTAAAACATTTTTAAATAAAACAACATTTTTTAAAATATTTTTCATAAAGAAAAGTTGTCCCATATAACAATCAAATATAAAAGATTCTTATGATCGGATCCTCAGCGCTATTTACAATGTTCTTGGATCACCATCATCACTTATATTGCACTTGTATTTCATCCAGCTATCTTCCTGGTCCTCCGTAAATATGCTCATCTTTCCAGAAATGTTGCTTTGGCGTTAAACATTGTGTCATCGTGTAAGATGTTTTTGCATCGTGTTAGATGTCACTGTGTCAGACATTATTTCACATAACATGAGATGATTAATATGTTGTCTACGAAAAAAACCACTACTGTTTCCAGGAGTATCGACTGCATTTTCGATGAATCCATATAATTACAACCTCAGTTAAATCTCGTACATTACAGTTAAATCTCGTGCGATTTGCTTCGAATTGCGTGTCGTCACCTGTGAATCGCATGCCACTATCATGTGAGTTTTTACAAACGAATTCGTGCCATTGCGGTCGTCGCAGTAACGACATGCAATTTTACTGCGACGATCCTTTTGTATCTTTTTCCGTCCGTCTATCCGTGGCAACCTAATTCCGTCGTAGGTTCAATCCTTATATGAACCAGCTCCCTAGCAATGATGGACTATTCGGCTGCGTGGTACATAATAAGTAGCGAAATTCTTCTTAGGCCCACAAAGGTTGTTAAGTCAAGAAAAATAATCATCGTTTATTATTCATTTGTTAGGCGTCATCCATCAATTACGTAACTTTCTTACTCTCCCCCTAGTGTAACAAAGTGTAATTATGGAAGAAACCCCCCTCCCCCAAATTACGTAACAGATGGACTCCATCCCCTCCTATAGCTTAGTTTATCAAACAAAATCAGATTTTTGTTTGAATTTGTCTTTTTGTTCTGGTATATTCAAAATTTTTTAAATACACCAAAAAAAAATTAAAACATATTTTATGTGAAGAAAAGTTGTCCCATGCAGCAATCAAATTTAAAAAGTTTATGAAAATCGGATCCTCTGCACGGTTTCCAATGTGATTGCATCATCATCATCAGAAGCGTTTTTCATCCAGGCATCTTCCTGGTCCTCCATTAATATGTCCATCTTTCCATAAATGTTTTTTGGCTTCAGATTATTCTATTCAGATATGATTATTCTATTTCACTGGACATGTGATTTTTGAAATATTATACATGACGTTACGCCAAATAGAAGAAGAAGAATCATTTTTTTCAAATCTTGTGTCACGTTTGACTGCGACGATTTTGTGTTAAGTTTGTGTTTTTGCACAAAAACCAAAAGACCCACAAAAGCAATGCTCGCTTACATGAGTGCACATTTCAAAATGTTTAGTGATGTAAATGTACGTTTGCTATCATAATCAATATTTGTAAGAGAAAAAATATTAAAACGTTTAAAAGATCATTGCATAAATTACGATAAAAGCGATAACAGACATTCAAGATCTATTTTCCTCACGTTACGTTCCAGATTCTCATTCACACTACCATATCACAATTAATACACATAACGATAATGTACAAAATAGTAATCTTTTATATTACTTATATTTACAATCAATGTAAAATCAATTTCTTATAAAAATCAACATTCTTTAAACGCAACTCTGCTAGAAACGCATGGAAATGTATTCACTACAACATCGCCATGTGCAACAATCATTACCCACACTGTATTTAAAGGGGCTAGAATACGATTTAATAGGTTCTCCTTTCAACTGCGCGCGCTGTATTTACTCACGCAAGAGCATGCAATTGCATTATCTCTCACCACTGACACTGCTCTGAAGCCATTTTTCGCAAACACTCTTTTGGTGTGCATTGATCGTGCATTTAAAAGTAAAAACCGAGCTGGAATGTAATGGGACTTACAGCAAATATTTATTTACGTCGCCTTTTTCCATTCTCTTTTTCTGTGTCTCATTTTTTTGTGTTGGTGTTCCAACTTGGGGATCAACACATTTGTTTGAGGATGCATTAGAGAACGATCAGTGTAAAAATGATCGTGACGAACAGTAAATGTTGATGGATTCAAAAATATTTCCAAAAAAGCCCCAACTATTTTTCTCAAAACACGTTTGTTGAGGTTTGTGAAAAAAACGAATAAAATGTTCAACCCACGATAATGCACCCACAAATGCATCGCGATCTACATGTGTGTGTGTGCATATGAGTGAGAGAGCAAAGCCCCCCGTCACCTACCCAAGAAAGAGAAAGAGAGAAAACACCTTGGCGACCGGTTTTTAAAGAGAGAATATCTCCCTGCGTACCGATCTCCCCCGATCTTGGTGGGGTCCAGCTTTTGTCCGGGCAGTTTGATCGTGGGACAAAAACGGGACGCGCTCCCATATCGTAGCTGCAGTCTTGGGAAGGCCACGGTCAAAGCAAGACCTACCGACGGGTGTGACTGTGTTAAGTGAGTTTTTTGTTTTGTTTTTTGTTTTCGTACAGTGTTAGTGACCATCAACACAACAAGCGCAAACCATGGCAGCCGCCTGCAAGATCGATCTGACGTTCGAGAATGGCCACAAAATGCCGGCCCTTGGTTTCGGAACCTGGCGGGTAAGTGTGAGCGTGTCCGTGTGTGTGTGCGAGCAATGCAATCGTACTTATCTCGCCGCCCGGGTTGGTGTACTTGGGGGCTTATTTTTTGTTTGGAACCTGACAGGCCCCGGACGACGAGGTGGAGAAAGCACTGAACCAGGCGCTCGAGGCCGGCTATCGGCACATCGACTGTGCGCCGGTCTATCTGAACGAGCCAACGATCGGGCGCGTACTGCGCCAGTGGATCGACAGTGGCCGGGTGACGCGCGAGGAGCTCTTCATCGTCACCAAGTTGCCGCCGCATGGTAGGTGCCTAATTTTTCCCTTTACCAATTGCTTGTCCAATGTAGTGTGTCAGCACTTTTTCGGCCCGCACTTCAGCAGCACACCACTTAACGTCACCAGTCACCGCGGCAGTGTGCGCGTGTTGTGTGCTTGCGGGGGGGGTTTTAACTCTCTTCTGCTTTTCAAACATTCCTTCCTCACCTCCCCCAAGTCCCGTTGTACAAGTACAAAAGCTTCTTAATAACACACTATGCTATCGGTCAACACTCACAGGTACGCGGGCCGCAACGGTTGAGAAATTTCTTAAACGATCGTTGACCGATCTTCAGCTCGATTACGTCGATCTGTACCTGGTGCACGTCCCGTTTACCGTGCCAGAAGTGGACGGTCCCTTCCTGACCGACGACAATGGGGAAATCGTACTCGAAACCACGACGGACCATGTCAGCCTCTGGAAGGTAAGTTCCCGTCGACATCGACACAACTCACGGCGCTGCGCTGTGCGGGGACCGTTTTATGTAAATGTTCCCAAACTTCCCGTGCCCGTGCCCGCACTAATTAGGTGAAAGCGCCATAGTTTCGATTTTTAACCGAACGTTTGCGCTATCATAAATGATTAAACTTGAGCATCTTCTTCGCATCCCCAAAACGAGCCTCAAACGATCGATCGCTCAAAACCTGTAATGGCTTCGTATGGCGCACGTTTAGAGTGAAGCGGGGCAAAGATACGCACCTAAGATTGAGCGACGCAATAATAACTGAAAGCGATGAAATAATGACTGAAAGGATCAAGCTTTTTTTACAACGAACAAACGTATTTGCAAAGTGTTTGCTATTGTAGCATACATTTTTAAATACAAAAAAAAACATTAAAAGGAACTGTCAACACCGTTTTGGAATCGAGATGTTAGAGTTTTTGACCTTCGGTATTATGGAATCATCGCCAAGAAATATGCAAATAGTATCAAGGATATCGGATTGACCGTGTATGTCATTTTTTTTAATTTAAATTAACTATATTATGATTTCGGCCGTATTTTCAAATGTCATTACGGCAAAAAAGAAAGAATATTCGAACATTTTTCCGTCGCGTATTTTTGTATTACCTTTTTAGGTTTTTTATTAGCAATTGGAATTCTTTCTTTAATTGACATCATTTTATGTAGAATTAATTAAGATACAGAACAAATGAGCGCGTTTTTTGTCGCAACGCAGGCATTTGTATAAAAATTGCAATAAGTATATGATATTTAATTTACAAAATTACCAGGAATTTCCAAACAAACCCTCAAAAATTTAAAAAAAATAGGCACATTTGCTGCCATTAATAATTTTCCCTTTTACATCAACTCCTCGAAGGGTCTCCTCCAACAACACGAATCTTTTTACAGAACAAAATTAAGTTTGCACAAAAATAGGTGTTCCTACTACTGCGCTAAGCACTGTATGCGTATAAACAGGCGCACCAATCCACCAAACACAAGATTATCTCCGTAAGCACGCGCCCGGTACACTTTTGCCCCACTTTACCTTTACAACATGCAATTAAACAGGTTCCAATAGGCAATTGCATCGTCGAGATCAGCGGCAAAGCGTGTGACCTTGATTGCGCGCCCTTTGGAATGTGTAGCTCGTAGCAAACGAAAAAACAATATAATATTATTTTAATTTTAATGTAATAATTCAATGTCGCTGGTGTGCCGCTCTTCCCGAGCGTGTATCATCTTCGTTAATTAATTTTTGAGCACACCACTTGCGCACACAAACAATCAAAAGCTACAATCGTCAATGGGGTTCTTTCGCTTCCGGTTACCGATTCCCATGAAGATGCGTTTGCAAAAGTGCCATTTCAGAGCTACCGGTGCCCGTAATCCAGCCGAACAAATCCCATCGGTTTCAGCTTACGTCAGGAGCAGCAGTTCCACTTGGGAGAACTCACTTCCGGAGAACGGTTAGGCACAGTTACGGCCGATACACCACGGAAGAAGTGCACCCCGAGGAAAAAAGTCAATCTTACACCCAAAATATAAACACAAACAAGCGCAACAACGCCGGTGTTGAGTGTGCCGGCGGTGAAGAGAGAACCGGTGGTGCGTCTTGGCAATAGGAAAAAGAATTAAAGCAAAGACATCCTTCCTGGCAAAAAGGGATCACCTTTTTTTTGCACACTACCGCAGAACAATTGGCCAACCAAAAGGAAGAGAAAAAAATGACGGCAAAGCAAAGCAAAACCATCCCAATATCCCGTGCCGTGGCCCGCTGTCGGTAGCGGTGGATTGTAATAGCCACTTTGTTGCTGTTAAGCCCTATCCTATCTCTTCCACTCACTTGGAACCTGCGGGACATACGGCAGAAGGGGGAAAAAAAGGTGCTAGGATATTGTGTTGCGGCGCTGTGATCTTAATTTGTTTCTTGTTTGTCGGTTTTTCCTCCGTTTCCACCGTTGTCGCAGGGCATGGAAGCGATCGCCGATGCCGGTCTGGCACGCAGCATAGGGCTATCGAATTTCAACCAGCGGCAAATACAGAGAGTGCTCGATAATTGCCGAATTAAGCCGGCCAACTTGCAGGTAAGAGTGGGGCAGCATGGCCACATGGGAGTGGCTCATGAGATACTCTTCTAACCACGGTATTGAGGGTGCGCCGGACTGAATTTCGACTTTCTCTCTTTGTCGCCCATTGCGCCCACAGATTGAAAATCACATCTATCTGCAGCAGACCGGGCTGGTCAAGTTCTGCAAAGCGAACGGCATTACCGTGACCGCCTATTCGCCCCTCGGCTCGAAAGGAATCGAAAAGTTGCTGAAGTAAGTGTGGAACGGACGATAGTGGTGGGTGGAAGTGCTCCCCGAAGGTCTACTGTAAAACTGTGTTCCTCCATTTTCCCTTCAGCCGTGAGGTGCCGGACCTGCTGGACAACCCGGTAGTGAAGGAGATTGCCCAGCGCCAGGACCGGACGCCGGCACAGATACTGCTGCGCCATCTGCTGCAGCGTGGCATCGCGACCATTCCGAAAAGCACGAACGTGGACCGGCTGCGCCAGAACATTGCGCTGTTCGATTTCGAGCTGACCGATGCCGATATGGCCGAGCTGAACGGGCTCGATCAAAACGTTCGCATCTGCGACTTTGCTTTCTTTCCCGGGTAAGTGGGCAAGGGTAGTCGCGCACGTGCCTTCTTGGTGACATCGCATTTTAACCGGTTTTTCTTTCCTCCCGCCACAGCATTACCAAGCATCCGGAGTTCCCATTTTAAGGAGATACACACACACACACAGCACAATCTCCATACATTACCATTTTATTGCGCACTTACACTAGAATTGGTTAGGTCACACGTTAAATTCGCTTTGGATAAAAATACTCTTTCACGCGCGTTAGTAGCTTGCCTGCATCGCTTATTCTATCGTGTTGGTTAAACAAAACCAAACCAGCAGTAAACATAAATAAACGCTACATACATAGTATAGCCATCTGTGAGTGTGTTCTTGTATGCATTGTTCTTTTTTTATCACAACAAGTTCCCTCCTTTCGCGTAAGCCTTTCTTCCGTCTATCAGATTCATCTCGGTTGATTAATACATTAAGCAAGGACACACACTAAGACGTCCTACGTCCTGGCGGGTGGCGATTGCAGCGTGGCCCGATCAACAACGGAACAATCAGCCCCGGCGGCATTGGTCGTCCCAGTCCCAGATTGTGCCGCCGGTGCCACAGCAGCAGCAGCAGCACCACGTCCGTCCACGCTCATCTGCTCCTGGAATGCGGCGTACCGGAAGTTGCTGCTGGGACATTGGTGGGAGGGGTATGATTGGTTGCGGAATGCAATTACATGCACAACAGAACGAGGGGTGGGGGGGAGGTAAATGGGGTAAGGGGTGAAGGATACACAAGCATAAAATACACACGGTAGGTAATAACGAACAACAAGAACTTTTCATGGGGCATGGTTAGGTGCCAAAGAAGCTCGGATCGGATGAGTATATGTCAATGGTCAGATGAGCTGTATAGTGGATTAAAACGGGGAAGGAAGTTGATGCACACCAAGCCAAGCGAACGGTTAGGAAGCGCGTTAGTGTAACGGGGTGCCGCGCACGGTCATGCACATGGGCGACGTGGTACAGTTCATGGTGAGCGGTGAGTTTAGAAACTTGCCATCTTTGGTCCGCATCAAATAGGCAGCCGATGGAGCGGTGGTCGGTTTGCTAACGGTGATATGGTATATGATGAAAATTAAACGATGAGAATGCAAATGAAAGAGTGTGGATGGCTTAGCTAGATGGTAGGGATTGTACGAAAGAAACATTCATCTCATGCTCATGCTACGATTTCAGGATTGAAGGCTTGCGCCAGAGAAGAAGGAGCCGACTGCACACAAGGTGCTGCAGCGTTGTCAGTTGATTGGCCACGGACCTGGAACTACACTACTCAACTACCCTACCCTACCTGTTGCTACTTACAAATCCCCTTGGCGAACGAACTGTTGCCATTCTTGGCACAAACTGAAGGTTGTTTTTTGTGTGTGTGTTTGGACGTTGTAGAAATTGTTTGTTTAATTGTATAGTAGATAGTTGGAAAGATTAAAAGCCATTTGATGGCAAATACACAACGACACATTTAAGTGATGTGGGCGAATGGTAAAAGAGGGGAAGAAAGAAAGATGCCAAAATTGTATGAAAATCGGTACGTTCAATTTCAATCCCTTCGCAACAACTACATTTAGAGTAATAAGAGGTAACAGAAGTGGAATTTAATTATTCGCCTCACAGTAGCAGCGATTGTGGACACACGATAAAACTTACGTTTAATGTTAAGGTACTGTATACTTTGTACGACGGTAACAAAGTGCACGAACGGAACGACTCGTTCAGCAGCACAAAAATGCATTCGAACATATAAACTAGCTAGCTAGTGGTCTGTGTATAGCTTATAGCTGTGTTAGATTATTGTTTGTTTTTGCTTTTGGCATACATGAATTTGTTGTTAGATAATCTTTTAGGTTTGTTTCAAACTAATTTCCTACACTACAACCGCCACCTATCACACTTAAGCAGTCAAACGATGTTAAAACAAGTTTAAAAAACAGATTGTTTAGTACAAATTACATTACAATCCGATGATAAAGGTTCATTCAAGCTCTCCTTCACTCTTTTCCTGTTAACCGAGAGCGCTAGGAGTGTTAAATGAACCTTTACTTGAATCAATACACGGCCAATTTAAACGAAAGCAGTTAAATTAATCAACAGCTACCAACTAACACAACACTGGCCTAAAGCACTGCCACACCTTCCCTTGTACTTACGTCGTCGCGGGTGAATAGATATCGTTGTTTGTGTCTAGGCTAGATTTTCTGCGAGTTTAAGTCGTTCGTTGTAAGGACGGTTAAGCAATCCACATTCCCACGTGGGAGCCCAGGCAAGTTAGTTAAGTTGCATAGGAGAAAAAAAGCAGACAGAACAGACAACACGATGAATGCGTTAGTGAGATTTGTGTAAAATAAAAAGCAAAAGCCCCCGATCTTCCTTACCTGGTTTGCGGCGTGGCCGGGCTATCTCGGATAGCGCTAATGGTAACTTCAAACAAAACAACTAGCAAGCAAAGCAATAGCGGCCCTAACAATGCTCCCTCCAGCCCGAACAGGTACATTCCACCGGCAATTGACAGTCCCGTCAGGTACGGATGGCCACCACTGAAAGGAGAATCGGAAAATCAGCGTGTTCATAATCACAAAAGTTCATCGCGAACAATGATTACCCTTTTATCTCCGAATGTATGATCGGATTGAAGTTGGACGGGACGATAAAGTGTATCAGCACCAGCGTGACGCCAAGCCAAAACCGATCCTGCGACAGCCACAGATCGAGAAAGGCGGGCGCACTGCACCAGTACGTCTCGAGGAAGGGGGCAGCCGCCAATATTGAGGCCAGCACTGCCGGCAGATAGACGATGTGCGCCCCAAACACGGTATGCGTCAGCCAGGTAAACAGTCCATGGAACAGGGCCAGCTTTAGCGTGGCTACGACGACGCTCGATATCGAGTCTTCCAGCGCTTGTATGATGCGCGGGCCCCATGAATTGTTGATGGTAATGGCCGTTGGTGCGTATCGATCCTGGCTGCTTTGCAGCAGGTAGAACAGGGTGGTGAAGAAAATTATCTAAAAAACAAAAGAATGAGTATTACACCTTTAACAAACGCTCTTCTAAGAGGGAAGAAATGGGAAGCTTTACCGTGTGGAATAAAAATTTCAAAACTGCATGCCCACCGCCTAGAATGGCCGACACCAGGGTGCCGACCGCGGACAGCAGCAGCGTCAGGTTAGTACGCAACAGCATCCACAGCGAATCAGCCACCTCCCAGAGCATCCCGAAATTGCTCTTGATGAAACCAATAAGACCAGCTTTCGTGACTAGAATGGTTTTAGATGTTATAAAAGGTATTAAACCGAGGGATGTTTCCGAGTTCTTCGTTGCACTTACTTGGATTTATAAAAATCTCATCTATTGTCATGCGAATTGCTTGGGCGGGAACCCGCGGTCCCACCAGGCCCTCGCCATTGCTCCGGTCCATCCAGCTCTGTATCAGCCGGTCCCAAACGCTAAGGATCTGCATCTTCAGCTTGATTGCCTGTGTCGGATCGGTATCGTTGAAGATACCATCGACGTACTGTTCGATATGTGAGCGACCGTACTTGTACGCGTTGTCGATGATGTTGTCCATCGATTGCATGTCTTAAGAAGAAGAAGGTAAGATTAGTTTACTGATTTAGTAATGCAATGTTTGATTACTGTTTTTCTCACCGATTGGTAACATTTCAATCAGTTCCGGTCGGTGTATAAGCGTGCGGTTGACAAGATTCGAGCCTAGCTGTGCGACCGCTATCGCTTCCGAGTAGATTTGCGTGAAGGCAAACACACTGATCAGCATGACGAGCACGATCAGGAAGCCGATCATCACGATCGAAGTGATGTCGTCAATGTACGAGCGCAGCTTAGCACAAGCGTAGCGGTGAATGTTTGTGTTCAGCCGTAATATTCCCGGCAAACAGAGCGGAAGCAGAGCAGCATGGCGTGGAAACAGCCACAGCTTTAGCACTAGCCAGTAGTGATCGGCCTGCTGCGATACGTACGCAACGATGCCCAACAATTCGGCCGCCTTCCGTACGATGTGCAGGAAGATGGGAATGCAGCACAGAAACAGTAGCCACGTGTGCATCCAAACAAGCGTGGCACCGCACGCGTAAAACAGCAGCCGGAAGTAGGTGTCGCTTTCGAGCGATTCCACGTTTGTTAGCATGCTGGCCGGATAGGTACTACCGTGACCGGGCGTTTCGTTCATCGTGCTGGAAAGTTGCGGGGTCGCTGAAACGTCTAGATGCAGTTTCGCTTTAATTTCCTCTATTCTCGATGCTTCCGGATGGGCATGGGCGTTCATGGAGACGGAGGAATCGTCCAACCGGTAGCTGGTCACGTCCAGTAGGCTGTGCCATTTGTCGATGAAGCGCACGTTGCGCTCATCTTTCTGTAGGTTGTAAATCAACCCTATCAGGCCGTAGGTTAGTAGGCCGAGAAATACGGGCACCTGCAGCGCTCCGAGGAAGCTGCTCCCGTACCCGACGATAACCATCCACAGAAACTGTCCAATCACCAGGAAGGGCAGCGAATGGTCCGGCGTCCAGAGGAAGTATACGCTGACGACGTACACGGCCAGTATCACGACCACCATCTGCAGCGAGAGCGACCCGAGCAGCGTACGGAACAGCGAATGGATCCACACGATAAAGTTCCAGATGGAGAAAAACACCTCGCTCGGTGTTAGCCACAGTATGAAGCGCAGCGTTACCAACCCGCCCACCAGTCCGGTGATGATTTTCAAATGCTCCTTCAGCCAGCCGGTCAGAAACTCGCCCAGCGAATCCACCCAGCAGAGCGGCGCACTCAGCACACCCAGCAACAGGTATTTGTCATCCTTCTCGATTCGCTCGATCCAGCGCTTGAGCGAGGCGGAGAGCCGTTTCTTGGCCGGAAATAGCACCGCCCCGAACAGGAACGCCCACAGTAGCGGCTTGAAGAAGGGGGCCAGCACCAGGGTGACGCCGATCACGACCGCGATCACCCCGACGACGAGCACATTGTAGAGGGCGTTGCGCAGTGGCTTCTCGTGGCCCTGGTTCCGCAGGTTCAGCCACACGTTGAACAGTCCATCGATCGATCGCTTGAAGGGTGCAGGGCTTGGCCGGGTACTCATTTTTCACTCGATCGACGCTCGTGTACTGTGCAGTAAAACAACAAACTAGTGGCGTAGTTTGAGCATTTGTTCCAGTTGCCCACACACGCACACGCACACACACTGTTCGGATCGATTGCACGATTGCAGCGGTACGATTATTTCATGGCCAGCGAGTTGCCACTAAAGGGTGTGGATGATTCGCTAGAAGGAAAACACTCCGCACATATTCGTCACGCACCAAGGCAGCAAACTTTGCTCCTTTGCTGGAAAACCGCTGATATTTTTAGCGATGAAATCACAACAAACAGCTGTCAGATTGGGTTACGGTGGCCAGACAGTTGACGCTATTTTTTTTGAAAATTGATTTTCGATTTTATGGTTTTCGGTAATTTAAAGCGTATTGCGGCTAAAATCGCACATTTTGAATAGTTTCGATTTTTGCCTGGTATTTTAGAAATATTCTATCAAAAAAGATTTAATATTTTCATTTCAATTTCATCATTTTGGAATCTGTCATCTAGAATGGCCAAAAGGGCTGACGCTATGCGCTGTCAATCAAATCGTGATTGTTTGGTGTTTTCGCTTGGCTTGAAAAGTAAATAATCTACAGTTGCGGAATACGTTTGATAAAAATGCTAGCCAAACGGAGAAGCCTCATCAATTCGGACGAAAAGCGTAAGTAAAGTGTGTGATAATCAGTAGATTGCCAGCTACAGCTTTCTAAACTGGACTGCTCATTCCCATAGGTAAAGCGCTTCAAAATGTGGCGTTGGCACGGGGTCGGCTGAAAGGGGCGCTGAAAACCGCCAACCAATCGTCGGACGATAACTCCAGCTTCGACGATAGCGAGGAAGAGTCGCAGGTCAAGCGAAAACGCATCGACGCACCGGCAATTAATCAGTCGTGCCCGTTGACGCTCTTCAACCGGTGCATCGATGTGGCCCGCTTCCGGGAAAATGCCCCGCTCTATCCGCTGTGCCGCGCATGGGTGAAGAACAACCCGCGGGAGAAGGTGGAAGAAGCGACAATGTCCGAACCGAGACGGCGCATCAAGCGCGAGCACAATCCAGATATCGTGAATCAGTTCGTGAGCGGAGAGTTGCTCGAAATAACGGAAATGCCACGGCCAGAATCGACGCAGTTAGAGCCTTTCCTTTCGGTAAAACCGGAACCGGTCGGTGACTTTGATATTGACAAGTCGTCCAAAAGCAAGGAAGAGTTGATCGAGGAGCATCGGGAGCAGTGGAAGAAAATTCGTGAATCGAGTATTGCACACAGAAAAAAGTACAACGAAGCACGGTACGGCACCAGTTTCAAGCTACTGGAAGCGTTGAAAAAGTGAAACCCTGGTCGGGTTGGGGTGGTAATACATAGTTCGTAACAACAGAGAGCACAGTTTATTGTGGTATATCAAGTAAAGGCTTAAATGTACAATTCAATTCAATAAACTTAGGAATCGATGGATTTCATAAGACGTTCTATCATTTGTTATCCATCAGAATTCTTTTGAGCACAACCACGCAAGGCTTACAGTTTATCACGTGTGTTTTTTCAGTCTGCTGTTTGACTAATGGAGCGAAACCATTACTAATACTCTCTTGCTTCTCTAAAAAGCTATCCGCTGACCTCTGCCCATCGTTTAACACATCCTTCTCTCGTATTCGATTGATCCGTAAGCGATTCATGATCTCCCGGATGTGGTGGAATTTGTTCTTATTTTTTGCCGCTTTTTCACTGATTATCTTCGTTTTCTTTGCTGAAGCCATCGAATCACTGTTCTGTGGATGAAATGAGCGTTTTCTCACGGAAGAGCTGCAAGAAGGAAGAAAAATACATGAAAACTCTCCTTGTACCTGTTGAACCAGCTGGCGTATCTCACTTACCTTCCACCATCCACCCCGTTAGTAGCTGGCTCGTTTGCACGAACCGGTGTGCTGTGCACTGCTCCCGTAACATTTAAATGAGCTTGCGCTTCCCCGCTGCCGGTGTTCACGCTGTTCAATTGCACTCCGTTCGCCGGAGTGCAACTGCTGCTCACTATCGGATTGAACGAATCTGCTTGCAGTAGTGGCTGAAGGCGCTTCATTGCTTCATTCATGATTTTCGCTTCCCGCACTGTTTCGTAGTTCGAGCGGCTTTTGTTGCGGAATGTGACGAACGTTTCCATCGTTGCGATGCACCCATCGCACAAGCTGAACGTTTCGTCCGCCTCGGGCGTGAGATGGATTCCGACAATATTATCGATAATGCTAAGCAGGTCCGGTCGGCCAAGCGGAAACACGGCATGCACATTGACGCCACCGAAGCAAAAATGGCAATAGGATTCCTCGTTGAGTGAGGGCCTGCAAAGGGGAAAGCATATGTTTTTAGCTCAAAAGAATCATCGCCCATCAAGCCCATCCATTGTTCATGTTCCACCCCAATACTTACACCAGCAAGTTGGAGTGCATTGCTGAAAGTTTACTTCCTTCCAAACAGCTTCCCAAACTGTAAAGTTGTATAATCTCAACACGTCGCCTTACCGATATCGATGGCTGAAAAGATTCTTTCGCGTTTAATATTCAACAAACAAAGCGCACCAAATAGATTTCGCGCGGTTCTTTCGGGCGTCTGTCGGTTGAACGAATGCGGTAAGATCAAAACACAATGCGGCGTGTGTGCGTGCCCTTGTCACAACTGGACAAACGTCAAAATGGTTGGATTTTGGAATACAAGATCGTTATAACAAAAAAAAAGATCGATTGAGCGTTGTACAAATTTACTCGAAAGCTGTATTTCTAAATAATAGGGCTAGGAAATGGCACTTTTGCGGACATTCGATTAGTAGCTGTGATCCGCTGAAATCGCTTTTTCATGCTCCCAGTTATGTGACATATTGAAGCACAAAATGGTGTGATTTTGCACAATCGTTTTCAGATGTTAATTTTCTTTGCTAACTATTTAATGCAAAAGGGATTGGCTCAGATCTAGGCGGTTAATTGGTTCTATAACAAATTCGCGTTTTACGGAGCATGTACTAAAAAAATGCAATGAATTCCAGCATTTTTAAATCACATTTCTTTCAAAATCTCCTTTAAAGTAACATTTTCATTTTCATGTTCTTCGATGGCTTTTAATCTGCCAAGCCAAGATACATTTTCAAACAGCTGTGATATTTTTCATCCGAATTTTGGCACATCTCGCCCTGTGCTAGCTTGGGGTTCAGAATTCAAAGAGAAACACTTCTCGGGAAACTAATTCAAGATGCCAATTCGCTTGTATTTGCAATGTTACTTTCAACGCATTACGTTGACCGCATTTCCATTTTTTTTTCTTTCCGATTTCATTTCATTCAATCAATTGGTAAAAACTCCGGTGCAATCGGTCGTTAGTACAGGAGATAAACCCGAGAAAGCTGGGGGTATGGCTGTTCCGTTGGAGGAAATTCATACAGAGAAACTTCGCCCACTAACCAGTAACTTTGGCATACGTCGGTCAACAAGACTGCCGGGGAATAATCTTCAAAAAATAAAAAAAATATCAATCATAGATAGTATACCACTAGGTTCAATGCGTTAGCATCGTTATGAAGCGTATGTTTATCTAGGAAAGGGAAAAACTTTATCTATTCAAAATTCGTTTGCGGTCTGGATCGGTGCAGGAGAAACATCCAGCGTGTTAAACGCAACAACAGCTGATGGTCTTGATATGCCTAAACAACTTTTGGGCTTAGTATGGCTGATTGTTCCGGCAGGATAGTTAGTCCTTCATATGGGAAGCTCATAAGAGCCCACTATGGACATGTTAACAGCTGTTTGTACCATTGGATCCGATTCATCTGAAAACCAAACCAACATGCTCAAACACCGCACCTTTGTTCGGGGAGATGGCGACATTGGAAATGCATTTTAAACACTATCTATTAAAAAAAGATTGCTCGTTACAATCTCACTACACCACTCTAGTGCCATAGAACTAACTTCGTATTTCTTGTGGTTTTTTCAAACTCGCGATTTATTTGCTTGCACTTCTCATTCTTCCACGAACGCGCAGTTTCACCGACATATGTTCATTTTAGCCGCACAAGGATGAGTTCTTCAACGAGTCATCGTCGCCAGCTAGTTGAGGATCCCCGCCGTGGTACACACACCGCGACGTATACAGAACGGAAACATAACCTAGAAAAAAGGGAAACACGAAGCATTCAGTACAACGCTCTCCGCCACAGTCGTTACCCGTAACCACCGCCCCGGTGACGGTGGATCGTACCTGAAGGTGCCGGAATGTCCAGTCCGTGGAAAAGCGTTGCGAAGTGGAGCGAATTTACCGGAGTCTTCTTGCCTCACGTTCAGACTCCAGCAGGGTCAGGATGTCGCCCTCGCGCACGGGTCCCTTAACGTTGCGGATGATCTGACGGTTTTGCTCGTTCAGGAACTCCACCTTCACCTGGGTACACTGTCCCTGGGATCCGGTACGGCCCAGAACCTTGGTGACGCGCGCGAGCACAAAAGTCTTGTCCATTTTCAGCTAATTTCGGTAATTTTCACCGATTTTCCGTACAAGCGATCTGCTTGAGACAAAACACGAGAAAGAAAGAAATTTTGGCAGCTAGCGAAATGTCAGCTGTCAACGGTGCGACCGCTGTTGTGACGGTTGACAGGAAGTAGCCCGGTGGAAAATCTCTCACAATCGAAGCTCCTGGATGGAGAAATTGTTCAACGAGTGGAATTTATTTGGAAAAAGTTGTAAAACAGATTTAATTCTGTTCAATAAGATATATTTTCTTTTTGTTGCTTTTGCTTACAGATATTATTGGAACTCTTTTGTATTCCAAACATATTGTCATGTGACAAACCCGGGTGCCGGTTGTTATTGTTGACATTGGAAAAAATCAATCTATTTACAGCTCTTCGGGACCGCTCACGAAAAATACTGAAAAAGCGTAGCAGTTGATCCAAAAATGGTCTTTAAATGCCAGGAGGATAGTTTTCTGAAGGAATTTAAAACAAAGGTAGTGTCTTGCGAAAAAGTTTCAGGCGGCTTCAATGTAATATTTGAAGACACCATCCTATTTCCCGAGGGAGGCGGACAACCTACCGACCACGGAACGGTTGGTGGCCGGGCGGTAAAATCGGTTGTCCGAAAGGGTTCCGAGGCCATCCACTTCCTAGAAGACGATGGCAACGGCAGCCAACCTTTCGCAGCGGGAGAGCAAGTCGTTCAATGCGTTGACTGGAACCGCCGGTTCGACCACATGCAGCAACACTCTGGCCAGCATCTCATAACGGCTATATTTGATCGCGAGTTCAAGTACAACACGAAATCCTGGTGGCTGGGTACGGAAAGCTCGTACATAGATCTCGAAGCGAAGGACGTAACTCGCGAGCAGCTGGAAAGGGTGGAAAACATCTGCAACCAGCTGATCGTCGATTGCACTCCCGTCAGGGTGGACGTATACGAACCGGACGATCCGGCACTCAAGTCCGATGTTACGCGAGCAACTCGTGGCCTTCCGGAGGATGTGTCTGGTCCGTTGCGCGTGGTAACGATCGCAGGCATCGAAAGCAACATGTGCTGCGGAACGCACGTCCGGAATCTAGGCCAGTTGCAATCCGTCAAGCTGCTTAGCGTGGAGAAAGCGAAGGGTAAGTGTCTGGTACACTTCCTGGTGGGTGGCCGTGTGTTGCGAAAGCTGTCCGAATGCTACGACCGGGAGGTTCAACTCAATACCCTCCTAAACGGTGGACCATCTTCACACATCGATCTGGCAAAGAAGCTGCAATCGACCGTACGGGCCACCCAGCGTATTGCCAAGAAGTTAACCACCGAGCTGGCCACTGCCGAGGCGGAAAAGTTAAACCAACAGCGGGACAGCGGCAGTGCTCCGAAGTATGTTTCGCTTCACAGAAGCGACGGTCAAGATTCTGATTTCATCAACACCTTTCTGCGGATGGTGAAGCTGCCGGATTGCTTCATCTTCCTCACGAACGCGGACACGGATGGAAGCGGCAAAGGGCAGCTCGTTCTCCAGGGCCGCCCGGACGATGTGGCCAAGCTGGGACCGGAGATATGCACGTTGCTGGAAGGCAAAGGCAACGGAAAAGGTACGCGTTACAACGCGAAGGTGAATAAGTTGAAGAATTTGCCACAGTGCGAAAAGCTAGTCCAAGAATACTTTTCTTCGTGTGATGGCGGCACTACTGCTGCCGTCATTGAGAAGTAAAAAAAGAACGAAATAAAGCATTGCTTTGAGTGATACGTTCGTGATGTTTTAGAAACAGGCTAAAAGTTTTATTAAAAGATGGCAGAATAGAGCAATACAAAGGGGATTTTACACTTTTGCTGCATATCGTTTGACGATACAGTTCTCCCTGTTTGGAAGACTCATCTCATCGAGGTACTCTGAATAAATGCATCCGTTACTGAGCCATTTCATCCATCGCCGTTTAAGGCATCATACGCAGCGCTCCGTCCAAGCGGATAACCTCCCCGTTCAGCAGGGGATTATCGACGATGGCCTGAACCAGCTGGGCATATTCGGCCGGTTCTCCGAGACGCTGAGGGAACGGTACCGTCTTGGCCAGGAACGCTCGCACCTTCTCGGGCAGGGCCTGCAGCATCGGAGTATTGAACAGACCCGGCGCCACGGTCACAATACGAATGCCCTGCGTGCTCAGATCGCGAGCGATCGGTAGCGTCATGCCGACGACGGCCGCCTTCGATGCGGCGTAGGCTGCCTGCCCAATCTGGCCATCATAGGCGGCCACGGAGGCCGTGTTTACGATGACACCGCGCTGACCGTCCGCATTCGGTTCATTTTCACCCATCAATCCCGCCGACAGCCGGATCACGTTGAATGTTCCGGCCGTGTTTACCAACAGGACGCGCTGAAAGTCCTCCAGCTTGTGGGCGACCTTCTTGTTGAAGTTGTACGTCTTGACGGCTACCGCTATACCGGCACAGTTCACCGACACATCCAGCCGGCCGAATTTGCTCTTCGCCAGTTCCAGCGCGCCGCTCACATCCTTCTCGGACAGCACATCGACCGGCACGTACACGACCTTCTCGCCCAGCTCCTTGGCGACGTCGTTGCCTTTCGAGGTGGGCAGATCGCACAGCAGCACATTATACCCGGCACGGGCGAATCGTTCCACGGTGGCGCGGCCAAGTCCCGACGCACCACCAGTGACCAGGGCGACTGCGTTTTTTAGCATTTTGCCTACTGCGAAAGTGGAATGTGGTTGAAACGTACACGCACTACGGACCGGCGATCAGAACCTGCTGCTGTTCCTGCGAAGCCGAGAACGATCTACGGAGTGTTGTTATGCAATCGTGTTATCAAACGTGAAGGGTTCAATGAACTTCATGAAACTGACAAATGTTCATACCGGTTGAATATGATTTGAATATCAAATAAGAAACACTGAAACAATTTACGGGAAACAAAATGAGTAAAAATTACAAACTAATAAAAAATAACAAAAACATCACGGAAAAACGTACGCAGTTGACATAATTGAGTTTGACAGACGAATTGTTTCCGGAATTAATTCGCGAATAATTAGGGAAAAGAAAATGTTTTTGACCCTTTAAAAAGGCGTTTTTTTTTAAATAATACATTTTTGTAGGGTAAAAAACAATTAAATTGGTAAAGATGTTTGAAAAACGTTCGTAAGCGAACTTTCTCCTAGAATTGTAGAGCTATTTTCACCGGGCGGTGCGATTGTCAAAACCAACTGACAGCAACAAACAGCTAAAAAAAACTCTACCTTGTTCATTGCGGTCGGGGAAGAAAGGTTATCGCTAAAATAGAGTGCACTCTTCGACGTGAAACATGTCCATCACGAAAGTAACTTCCGAGGATCAGTACAAGCAGCTGATTGGGTAAGAATTGGTGGCTAATGGCAACAAAGACTTCACATAATGCTAATAATCTCATTCATGCAATCCATCCCTCAGCGCCTCCAAGGTGTCGGTTGTGCTGTTCTCCGCCGAATGGGCCGAACAGTGTAAACAAATCAGCGACGTGATGACCGAGCTCGCCAAACAGGCGGAATTTAAATCGCTACAGTTCCTGGACGTGCCGGCGGAGGACCTTTCCGAGCTGTCGATGCGCCACCAAATCGACTCCGTTCCGACCGTTTTGTTTCTGCGCGCCGGCACGGCCGTTGATCGTATCGATGGCGTCGATGTGGGGATGCTAACGCAGAAGGCGAAAAAGTATGCCGGCATGCCGACGACACCGAGCCCGGCCGGCGATGGTGCGAGCAATCTTGAGGAACGCCTGAAAGCCCTGATCAACCGTTCGAAGGTAATGATATTCATGAAGGGCGACCGAAATACGCCGCGCTGCGGATTCTCGAAGCAACTGATAGCGATCGTGAACGATACCGGGTAAGTAACGCGGTTCCGGAGAATAGCAGAGGCATTGTAATGCAAATCGATGCGCGTTTGTTGTTGCTTTGCAGCGTTGAATACGACACGTTCGATATACTGACCGATGAGGCTGTGCGACAAGGGCTGAAAACGTTCTCGAACTGGCCTACCTATCCGCAAGTGTACGTGAGCGGCGAGCTTATCGGCGGGCTGGACATCATCAAGGAGCTGCTGGAGGGTGGCGAACTGAAGGAAACGTTAAACCCGTAATGCGGCGGAGGTGGACACACGATGGTTATCGTTTTCGTTTGGTTAATTTATTATTGCGTAAATGCAGGCGCAAAACTCCCCAACGCTTAACTAAGGCGCGGTGTAAAGATGGTTGTATGAAACGCTACCCGGACGCGAAGGAAATGTGAACCAAGAAATTCCAGCAAAATAAACCAATCGGGTTTTTGGTTTTGCTTACATGATCAGCTGGTGAATTGCGTTATGACTTTTTTTGATTTTCGAAATCCTTTGAGGTATGCAGAAAAGGAAACGGAACTCTCCACATGATGTTATAAGTTAACAAACGGCAGCTCTTGAGAATTACACTCACACACACTCGCGCACGCACACAGACTATTCGGCATCGCGTTTCTTCGCTTGCAGCTCTTTACTGAACTGAGTCAGCTTCTTCTCCATCACCTCGCGAATGGTGTCACGAATTTTCGACTTTTCGATGCCCATCATTTCAATCTTCTCCAGCTGCTCCTGCACGTACTCGATGCGTCGCTTGAAAAACTCCTTCGCGCTATCGAGATCCTGCCAAGAGAGAGAGAGAGACGTCACAGTTAGATGATGCAAAACGGTGCTGCTTTGCTGATGGTGTGATCAACTTACATTCTCAACATAGTAACCGGTGCCGATTTCGATGATAACATTGTTCGCATCCTTTATCGTCCCGGGGACATACATGCTCCTGTGGAATGGAATGTTTGTACGTTATACATCGGCCTGGTTAGGGTTCCGCACCATACTCACCCCGTCAATGGTACTAGAATCTGCTTCTCGTTCCAGTCCCCTTTAAACTGTTCCAATGCCTCCTTCGAGGCGGAGTATTTGGACCGAGCCATCTTGATGGTGTTCAGGGATTCTTGAAAGATGGACAGTTCCTGCAATGGGCGCAGCATTCGCAAAACATTAAACGCCATCCGGAACACTCGAAAAACCATGGCCCACAGACTTACCTGATCTAGTTGATTTTTCAGCTGAGTCAATTGCTGCAGATTGAGCGTGTTGAGGTCGATCTGCTGCATCTGCGGCTTTTCGGTGGTGGAAATCTGTGCCATCGTGCTGGTTCTGCTCGTGCGGCGTGTGATATGAGGCTGGCAGAATGCAAATAGTGGATAGGAAGGGTAGCTGCTGTCGGCTCGTGGACGGTAACTTCCCGTTAAGGGAAGATTATTGTTCCTCTTCGTGAGACTGATTTCTCCGCTCGACGATAAATCGCTGTAAATCTTCCGATGGCCTTCTATGTCAAAATCTTCTGCATGCGTTCCGACCAGTGTTGCCAGCTACGCAACTGCACCTATGAAACGGGCAAACTAATTTTGACCAAACACAGCTTTGAAATAAACCCAAAAATTTTAGATTTTTAAATGATTTAAAACATGTCAATAACCTCGGTGATATTTTCAAACAATACAAAAATCATCATTCACATAAAATAATGGATCAAACATTTTGGTTACGACTGGGAACACTGTTACGGCATCTGACAATCCCGGTTGTCATCGAACATCTGTCAAAACAACAGCTCGTTTTGCCGCCAGTCGCCGCATATTGGTAAAGTCGTAAAATCAACCGTAAGCCAACAAGGAGCAGAAGACTACAATTTGTATCAATCTTGTTAACAAAAGCAGTTTACGTGTTCAGATAATCGAGATGAAGCCCAACAAGCGACTCAATAGAAGCAAATCGATCGATTCGACTGTTTCCACGGGTTCTTCATTGGACTCACTTTCGTCCCAGCACAAGTACAACCTGCGAAGCAAAGGTAAGCATCGAAGAAAGCACCCGCGCTAGCGAAAGTAACCGGTATTGTGTGTAGAATTAATTTTCCCAATTACCATTTCTAGGTCCTCCGCGGTATGTACAATTTTCGGACTCCGAATGTCCAATCTGCCTGGAAGATTACAGTGCACCGGTGATCGTAAACTGTGGCCATTCGTTCTGCAGTGTCTGCATCCAAGAGTGCATCAAGATGACTGGTCTCGCCCTTTGCCCGATATGCAAAGAACAACTAGTGAAGAGCTTGTTCATCTACGATACGGAATACACGCGACATATTGCCCCGAGGAAAGCGGTACAATACAGCAGCAGTATAACTGTGGCGTCGAATACCAAGCCCACTGGCTCTTCCAGCCTCCAGAAGGTAGCCAGGCGTACGGTTGTGTAAGATAAAGCAGGGTGTAGTGCAAAAGGGTTCTGTTGAAATGTTGCTTCCCTCTTGCTAAACCACCCGCGGCATTGTTGTTCTGATGTACATATCTATATCATAGCTATATTGTTTCAGTTCATATATATACACACTCACTCAAATGATTTGATTGTTTGTCATGATCGTGTGATAGCATTTATTTCCCGGTGTGATTCCAGCGGTGTTTAAACATTCATACAATTTAAGGAGCTAATTGCATTGTAAATTAATGTAAGTGTTCAGGAATGGAGCTAATGCGCTCGAATCTTCAAGCCTATCTCGAGTACTGATGTTAGTGAGAAGGAGAGAGTAACAACACCAGATGATATACTTTGAATTACGAACAGATTTCATTGCTTCGTAAGTTCGTCGTTATGCTAAGGAATTAAAGGTACAATACTCGTCATCAGCGCGAATGTTACAATAAAATATTGGTTATAATACAAATGGGCACTTTTGTGCTACTGCATGTATACATATGCTTATATTTCTCAAACTACAGACTTTATTCCATCGGTTAAGATTATTTATATCACATCATTTTGCCGTACATCTTCGCCATCGTTGTAATTGCTGTTCGGTGTTCCTTTAGTCTGTGTGTGTGTGTCGTCAAGATCTCTGGGAACGTGTTCTTGCGCCAAGAAACCCGAAACGGCAACTGCCGTTTACAATTCAGCATCGAATTAAAGCATTTTGCAAAACCCTTTCTTTACTTCCATCCAAAAAACAAGCTTCATTTAACAGTGTTTTGTCCAATAAAAGCGTAATACAAATAAGCTGCATGGAAGCGGTGTAACGTATAGTACGGGATAAAAAAAAGCCTCACCACCACCATAACAGCGCGCGCCCGCTCAGAATCGTCATTCCGACCGTTCCGAGTTGCCGAGCGGATTCGTGCTGGGCAGATCCTTATCATCCACGCGTCGATGCCGGTCGGCGAAATCCTTCGTAAACACGTTCATCTCTACCTCCTTCCGGTTGGCGAGCTTTTTGGTCGCTATTTTGCTGTACCGATCCTCCGGGATTTCGTACTGTGTGATGTTCGGCTGTGAAGCACTGTTTCGTCTACAATCCAGATCATAGTTGTACGAGCGCATGAGGTTCAGGCTGCTGGGTGGCGTTTGCGTACGCTGTACGTTGCTAGGATGGTGCGGCTGCAACTGCTGTTGCTGTGCCTGCTGTTCGCTCAGCACCAATTTCGCCCCGCCCGGCAACGGTTTTCTGGCCTTTTGCGGCTCTTCGTTCGCTTCGGTAGCGGGATCGATCGGTGCCGGTACGCGAAACACGGTATCGTAGCGTGGTTTCAGCAGTGAGCAGATTTCCTCTATCCCTTCGAGCGATTGCTGCAGCTCGCCCGCGGGATTCGTTGGCCGGATGTTGCGCCGCAGCACGGCCAAATACTGTAGCAACTTTGCCCGCCCGACCGACATAATGTTGTACGCATTCTGCAGCTCAATCCGCAACAGCTCGGGATCCTGCAAGCGGAGCGGCAAGGGAAAGGGTGTGTTAGAAAACGAAGGGAAGGGCAATTTGGGTACGGGTTTAAGAGCGTACATCCTCACGGTAGCCGTCGGTAACCGTCGGGTCACGAACTTCCATTTGGGAGGAGTCCGTGATCGCTTTCTTAGTGGCTTGATGGGCCACCTGGCGCAGCTCGACTGCCGTGGCCTTTCGCATCGAGCCACTGTTTCTCGGCAGTGAGCTGGTTCGCTGTCGATCGTCGATCCCCGTTGCGGCAGCAGCTGCTCGAAGCGGATGATCATCCACCACGACCTGTCCGCGGCGCTGATGAACGGCTGGCAGTGTGGAATACTTCAGTTGCGGCAGCTCGGCCGTTTTCGAACGCGCACCAATCGCACCGGACTGCGGATGTTGGTGGTGTGCTTGGCGTTTCGGCGAGGAAAGGAAAATCATTGCTCCGGCCGGTCGCTCGTACACCTTGGGCGATTTCATGTGCAGCGCGTGGCGTATTACGAGCGCGATGTCAACGTTGGTAGGATACCGCATCAGGTACGAAAGGCAGGTTGTATAGTCGCTATAAATTACTGCTTTTGCGCGTAATGGTGAGGAAAAGGTACAGAATGTCCATTAATTCAACTGTGTTGATGATGAGGATTCAATCTACATCAAGACACTAACACTTATCTCTTATGCGTATCAGCATCGCCACGACGACGTAGTTAATCAGACCGAGATCGTCCCCTTCGCCGAATATTGCGTCCCACAGCAGCAGCAAGTCTTGTAGCGCAAACTCCCGGCCAAACAGTAGACGCAACCATCGGCTAAAGCACAGGGGGGAATGGAGCACAGTGTCAGTAAAAAGCCCAGGCGTACATTCCGCGCTACAGTAACTTACATGCCAAAAATGGCCAACGGAATGTCGAGCTTGAGCAGATGGTTGTGCAGATGGAGATCTTCTTTGATGAGAATTTTGTCCTTGATGTAGTTCAGCTGCTCCACCACCTCCACTTCCGGCTTCCGTTTAGTACCGGCCGGACTGGAATTCATCGGGCTGCTCGGGGTTTGCGCAGGGAAGTAACCGGTCGCCGTCGGTACGACATCCGTGATGCGGTAGAATGATTCTATCTGGAACATAATTTTGGCGAATAATGCGCTGCAAGTAATAGAAGGATGGTTAATGTTTGGCCTTAATCGGTGTTGGCCCTTCCATGCTTACTAGGAATCCTCTTCCATATACTGTGGGTCCAGAATTGTCAGCAGATTTTGACTGTAAGTAAAAGAAAATGGATCATGTGACGGTAAAAAGCCCCCATAAGTAATGCCGTGCATAAAAACCATACTCAATGTCCGGATGCAGTTCCTGTATGTGTGCCAAGGCTTGCTGATCGCTGTGAATGACAAATATTAACGGTGCCAGTATCTCATGCATTCCCTGCCGGTAGCACATGGCCGGAAACTGGCGTGCGTAGCAGAACAGAATGTTGGTCATCAGCTCCTGTATCGCCGGTTTGCGGAAAAAGTCCACCCCGGGAAAGGTGCGCACGACGTCCTGCTTTATCACAGCGCATAGTTCCTGATCACAAAAGTGCTGGTTCCAGAGGCTTTGCTTCGATTGCGACAGTGGATCGTCCCGCACGTCGGTGGTCTGCTGGTGCGGATTCAGCACAAACTGCTCCTTCAGCTGGCGGTAGTGGGCCCGTGCATCGGACCGTTGCCGGGGCCAGGCTTGGTCCGTGCCGGGCGGCTCAAGCACGCCGAGAAATATGGCCCAGCAAACGCTCCGGAATGGCGAGGCGCGTAGTTCACCCCGGACGGCGAGCTGCCTCAATTCCGGCATGTCGGTCTGGTGCGCGATCGTCAAGATGTTCTTCCATTCTAATCTGCAAACAACAAACGCCACGGCACGGTCAGTGCGCACTAAGCAATGATGGTCGGTCCCTTATCAGGGTGTACACGATCATGGTTAAATATTGGCTCGATACTTTACTCGTACTTTGCGACACCAGATCGTCCGTGTCCAGCTGTCACCGACGATGGTTCCGCTTCCTGGTGATCGAGGTCAACAACCATCGCTGAAGAAACCGTACTGCTGCTGGTGTGCCTTTCGGAAAGTTCGCGCCTATCGCTCGGCCCGATTCGATTGACCGCAGTTTGGGACAGCGTTTGTTGTTGGTGTTGTTGTGTTTTTCGCGATTGAGGTTAATTGCACTTGTGGGACTTACACCTACACCGTGACCGAAGGGTTTCGGCTACGCGTAGCTTTGTATCTAAACGCCAATACAGCATCTAGAAGCAAGCGAGCGGCAATGCAATCGGCTAGAAATGCATTCTTACCCGCGTCCAAATCGAATGTGACACGTTCTAACGGGGAAAGGGAATGGTTAAAATTATCGGCACCGTAAACACCGCCAGTCCTCTTATCTTTGGGCAACAAATAACAAAGCGCTCAGAGAGGGACGGTAGCCCTCATTATCTCTTTTACGGTCTACTGACGGCGGCAGGCAAGCGAATTTGATAGTTGGGAGCACAATAACACACACCCGAAAGGCCCACTGGAAAGCCAGCAGCGGTGCCGCATCGACGAGCAGCTGTTTTCACAACAGAATCGGCTTGCCTGCCTACTGTCAAACAGTACTGAAGCAACCTTTCGTTCTGTTGAAAGACTGCACACCCCGGTGAAAAAGCTGTACCGTCTAGTGGCAATGAAATATTTCAGATGAAAAGCGGTTGAGGTGTTTTTGAATTCAAATGGTCGTTGAAGTTTCCTCCAATATTGTTAATTCTCTACAAGGTTGGCTGGTTGTTGAGCTTATAGAGGCTTTGAACATCTCTGTTTTATTCGTCTCTGTGTTCGGTACGACAGGAAAATAAACTTATCATTATTGTTTCGTGATATTTGAACTATTGGAATATAATCAGGTTGTAGCGCTAGAAAGCATAATTATCAATCACGTTTTCGAACTTCCTCTAGGCAGGCATCAGAGATCATAAAACAATTATAATCTGATTGTTATGATACGTCAACATTACTCAACATGTAAGAAGTAAAAATAGAAGTCAATAAAGTTTAAATTCTAACGGTTAGTTGCAGCATTCATAAGCTAATAAACTGATATTTTCATACATCTACCATACTAAGGTCCTACCATACTAGATTCCTAAGTTTTTTTTAATAAAAAAAGGAAAATAAAAAGAAAAGGAATACATTTAGTATGGTAATAAATGACGTAATTGATAAAAAAAATTATACGAAGAATTTAAAAAACTTCGACAAAAAAAGATACGAATAACGAAAACCAATTGACAGTTGGCTAAGAGGTAATATTCACTTAAGCGAATATTATATGTACTTCTTCTTTTTCTTCTTCTTCGTCATCATCTTCTTTTTCTTCTTCTTATTCTGTTAGTTCTTCTACAACAACCATTATCGGTCATGGCCAGACTGTACTACTAGTGGGGCTAGACTTTCAGTGACGTATCAGTCACTCATAGCAGGATAGTCAGTGCTACGTATATGCGTACAGTCCATTCGGGGCTTGAACCCATGACGGGTATGTTGTTTAGTCGTGCTAGTTGACGACGTATGTGCTTCAAACAGTTCTTATAACTCCGTTCCATCTTTAGCAGAAGCCCAAAAATCCCATAGTATGGTTACAGTTCGTAAACAGAGTTGTATTAAATCACATTATCGATTGAGCTAACCGATAGAGTAAACACCGACGAAGAGCAAATACCAAAGATGAATAATCATATTGGGGATTCAAGGTAGCAAATAAATATGTATAATCAAAACTGTTTTTGTATTAGAATGGATTTTTAGCTAAAGTAGCAGAGATTCAAAGAATTATATTAATTGATAGGCTATGTATGCGATTTCCAGTTGAACTGGGATCCTATCCCTGTTTGTTTCAGTTCATTTTCTAAGCTGAAAAATAAAAGAAACAGTGTTTCGAAATTGACGATCAAAATAACATTTTATTCAATACCCGATCAACACACAAAGGGTTGAAAGATCAATCAGTAAAAGTGCTGACATAATCTTATTTTCATGTTTGACTTATCCTAAGGTAAAGTGCCATACACTCTACGCGTGCTGAAATTTCCGTCGTAATATCGATGTTTATATTCTTCAAGACTCACCAAGCTAAGGCAGGTGGATGTAACGACCATCGGTAGAGCGACAGACCAACAAAAAGAGACATTTGTGTAATCATTCATCTGGTGGCATGTGATTCTTAACTAAACATTTATGTGTGTGTGTGTGTGTTTTTTTGGTAGCAATTGTTTTTTTTACAACCCCCATTTACATCCATCATTGCGTACTTCAGAACATTCAGCTAATGAGCGTGAAGTTGGACGGTTTTTAACGCCAAATCGTAAGAAAAGCAAGTTTAGAAGTAACAAAAAATAAGTGATAAATGTATGTTCCCTTCTTTTTTTGGCTAAGCAGCTTAGAACGTTGAAAGGCACGTGTGTGTGTTGTTATTGTAATAGTAAAACAGTAACGGAACAAGTTGGTTAACACGTTTTTAAAGAGGGTATTACACATTCATTTGACTGTGACTCACTTTATATGACGCATTATATTACAAAAAAAAAGATTATTTAATTTATGTAGATTAACTAAGTTTTTTCCATTGTAGAATAATTTTATATTTCTTTTTAGGAATATTAGCACTTAAAGAGTGCATAATGCAGAAACTATCTTTCTGCTAGAAACAAAGTACAAAAAAGGACCGCTGCAAAATGTGCGATTTCGCACCACATAAACTTAAACTGGTTCTCGTTGTTCTCAGCACAACAATTTGCTGCAGGGTTTCGTCCACTCATCCCCGTGCAATTAAACCGTCCCAAATAATCTCGGCCAATTTGCTGCACTGCACAACTTCAATTTATCTACTAACTGCTTCTATCGGAAGTCCCGTGATCGGGCATGGTGTGGTGGAGGATGTTTTTTTTCTGCTTCCATAGAGCTATAATACCAATCTTGCCCCCCCCCCCCATCCCTCTCAAATGCAGATCCACACACCACTATTGTAGCGTGATGAGAGAGAGAGAGAGAGAGAGAGGGACAGCGTGTGCGTGGGGCCGTCTTACCAGCGTGTGACAATCTAACTCAGCAAACGCTGAGGTCGCCTTGAATCGTGTGTGACGAACATTGAATTTAGTCGATAGCGCAAGTTGGGAGCACGAAAAAAACACAAGTGAAACCTTCCCAGCGTTCTCAGCGTCGTTCTTCCAGCGCTGGTCGATTAGGTGTAAATAATTCCCCATGTCCAACCGGCACCGAGCAACTAGCCTTCACTTACATTTGCTCGCAATGACGCGTACGGCGCACATGCATCAGAACAGTCTCGGGTAAACAACACCATCGGGTCGCCGACAAAAAACTCTCTAGCTACCGCCAAATCTTAGTAGCCATGTTGAGAGGATCGCATTGAAAATGGTTAATAACTAGAGTAGGCTTAGACCGGTCAATGGGTGCGATCGTATCGGGTTGGCTCGGTCCCGTGGGAAGGCACCAGCTGTCACCAGAAGCATCAGCACGTATGCGTCTAGAATTTCCAATTAGTCACACCGCGCGATGCCACCACCGTCATAAGTTTAGTACTTTTCCCCTGCTTTGTTGATAGTAGCGCCGGGGTTGTGAGTGAAAAGTACAACCCACAAGCGCATCAGTCATTAGACGGTGCAGAAAAAAAGCACAAGAAAGGGGGTAAAAAATCTCCAGAAGTCACGTCAAATGGTTCGTGCGTGTGTGCAAATGGCAATTAGGGAAGAGTGGGCTCTCGGGCCCAAAGAAGGACCCACCGGCCCGACGTCAACAAGGGCGCACACAAACACAGCACACAGCTGACGTCAAGCAAACTTTTACCACAACGTCCGACCGGTTGGCGTGTGGTGGTGTTGGCGGCCACGGAGGGCAACGGTGCAGGTGCAGCACTCCTTTTGCCTATTGGACCGGATTGATCAATGGTTAAACCTTTTTCTTGCCCATCTCTTGAACCCTTATTGCCGCGCGCATAAAGTTTGTTTGGTTGCCTCGAAACCGGAACGGGAGAAGGCGGACAATGTGTGCAAACAGTGTATGGTGGGCCATCTCTCGCAATTGCATTTCCCTTTTTTTTCCTCCCGCCTCTTTGTTGTCATTGTTTTCATACTAGCGTAGGGCCACAATCAGCACACCCTGCACAGCCGCCCTGATGATCGCCCTCGCCACGGGGTGCAGGTGTGAAATTTTGCACCGCAACCAATGCGCGATGAAAGTTGATGCTAGTAACGATTTGTTGAATAATGCCGAAGGTTAGTAATCTTTGGATAGTAAATGTTTAATACATAGGGACCGATTCTAGTGACTGAGTAGTATGGATGTGACGGTCAATGTTTGTAACAAGTCGCTCTTCCCAGAATGATTGTGGCATTGAAGAAAGAGAAGAAGAAAAAATGAAGATTAGCACACATCATGTTACTCAGCTAATTTCAACTTATTCACGATCGAGTTAAATCTAGTTTCTCATCTGACTGATTTATGTAGGGAAATACCGTGTATCAGATGTTTTCTGGTAGAGTGCGATCACCAGGATCACTTGTTTGTTAGAGAAATAGGAATAAAATCGAGTGTTTCTAGTGCTTAAATAATTATGAATAATTGTGACATAAGTGGTACAAAAACCCGATATGCATTTTTTTTAAACAAAATATACTAACTTTCCGATTGAAATACAGCTGACATCCAGGCGAAACTCAATCATTCCATTTCAATTGTTTTCTTTAGTAATATAAAATGTGTGTTGGGCAAAGGGCTCTTATGCTGTCGGATTGAACGCATTTTTTTAAATCGAGCATTTTTAATATTTATATTTGTTAAACATGTTTAGAGGTAAGTTTTGTCGAAAGAAATTTGAACAGGAAAAAATTTCAACCAAACGAATACTATGTCAAATAACAGCATTACAATATTATAAGACTGTATAGTACTGTAATATAATAATTTATAACAATAGAGAAGAACGTAACATGCGTTCCAATAGAACCTGCCTTATTATTTATGTTAAGGCGTGGGACAACCTTATAAAAAAAATCGACACCTACATCTTTAGTCTTATTTCTATCAAAATTACTAATCCAAGATATAATACAATGTCTAATCTTCAAGTAAAAAACAATGCAATACAACCGTAAATGCTCTTGCTGTGCATTAAATTTCATCATATGGAGCAAGGCCTTTCGTTAGTCTTGCGAATGACGCAGACAACAACTGTCCAATTCAGTAATCACCTTAAATGATCACGAAAATCGCAAGCGAAAGTGAAGTAGATCTAGTAGCTTTTAAACTAAGATATATTAAATTAAATTATAAATAGTTGATTGAATGTGCTTCGTAAATACCAACCCTGTTTTTACACAACTTATGATTCCTAAAGTAAAGTCATGATATATCATGATATGATAGCGAGTTATGTTTCCTAGGATTTTAAATATAAATTTCATCTAAAAGATAAACCGATCTGTCATGAAGTTTTGTAACAATATGCAAAAAAATGTTAAAAGACTTTATTGTTATATTATTCAATAATCCAAGAATATCCATAAATAGCCGAAAATCAAAAATCTGAATCAAAAACAACAATTCCTTTGATGAATGTAACCAGATATATTCTAATTTTAGTTGGAATTTTAAAGATATTAAATAGATATCAAATAAATATTAAAATATCCACTAAATGTTGACCTACGTTGTATACATGATCGGTAATTCCATTTCATCAATGAAACATCTAGTTAAAATCTATTATTATTATTATTATTATTATTATTATTATTATTATTATTATTATTATTATTATTATTATTATTATTATTATTATTATTATTATTATTACATATATTTCAAAAGTTATCCAGTTGGTGTAAGCTTACATAACATACTTATTTCTAAAATTAATGCTACAGAACAATGGTAACAATAACTTAAATACAAAAAGGCATTAATAAACATAACTAGTTTAACCGTCAATATAACCAAATAAATAAATTAATAGCATAAACTCCTTGGTCCGTAAATTGTTTACATTTAAGTTCAAGTTCACATTGTTTCCTAGCGAGTTATCATTTTCATTTTGAACTTATCATTTATCATTTTTAATAAGCGATCGTTGGATCCTAAATTAGTCGATCTGAATTCTATGTTGAATAGTGTCCTGGAACTTAACATCCTACTGAGGGCTTGAAAGATCCATTTACCAAGAATTGACGGGGCGTCTAAACATCCACTAATAAGTTTGTGTATAAATAAGCACTGTGATGATAGTCATACAAAATGTAAACCAAAAGTACCCAGGGGAAACATAAACAAAAATGGTCTGGTACTTAAAGTGTTAAGCAACTTACGATTCCTAAAGTACGTGGAAGTATATATATGCGATAAGGGTAAATCACAATTAGTTAAAAGCCTTCTAAAAATTGTATGCAAAAGACCATTCACATAGAAGCCGATGCGTAAAAACGACAAAAAGGATGCGATTACTTTTCTTTTAGCATGACAAAAACTAATCTTAAACCTGTAATTATATTTTTTTACAACTACAACCGTCCCCATCTTGCGGTACGGATGAATCATTCCACACAAGTTGGTAACACCAAAAAGACAATAGACAAATTGTGCGCTGGTATTGGATGCCCAAAATCCGAACAAACAAATCCGGTTGCGTTGTCTACGGTAAAGGCCGAACTTCCCCGACTCCCTCCTTCCGGGAGCTCGGGTATGAGCGTAGGGCAACATCACCGGTCACCCTGGAGGACCTTCCCAGCGCGATCTTGTTCGATCGATGCGAATCGATACGGAGAGGCAGCAGTAGCAGCAACGTAAAGGTTCTACGTGCCGGCCGTCCGCATCTCTGCCGTCCCGATCAGGTGTGACCGGCAGGGAATAGGGGAGTGTGGGGAATTAACTTGGGGGTTTGGGAAGGCAATATCATATGTTGCAGCCGAAAAATATGTGTGCGTGTGTTGTCAATGCTCCCCGCGCAATGATGATGGTGGGATGCGTTAGGGAGGGATCGTTAGCACGCGGTTTCTGTTCAGCCGCACGGACAACTGCAAAAGGTAACTGATTGAAGGAAGAGCGAACGAGCGCGAACCTACTTGGACGGCAGCACAACGAGAGAACGAGGGAGTGAGAGAGAGAGAGAGAACGAGAGAGTGAGAGTGTGTCCGAGCCGAAAGCGCATGTACAGCGCGCATGAAGAACGTTTGTGCTCTGTACACGCTGGTACGCTTAGCACCGGGGAAGGGAGGGCACGGGAGAGGGAAAATCGACCCACGAAGCAAGGGGCAGGAAGCAAGGGCCTGGCGCGGTCGGAGAACTGCAGGCGACGCGCAGGTTAAAGGGAAAAGTTTTATAAAAGACCGTCGCGGCCACCGTGCGTCGTTTACTGCGCTGACTGAACGCAGACCGAGCGGTTCGTAGCGCACCGGAAACAGCATTTCGAGCATTTTTCGACACCCAGCAGCAAAGGCAGCATCAGCGCTAAGCAGGTAATATACCAACGCCCCCATACCGTAGTGATTGTTGTGTCCCAAGTGCTAAGTGTTGTTTTGCCGACGTCCTGTGATCCCTGGGCAGGTCCTAGTGTGTTCCCCTCCTAGGCTCCTAGGCTCCTAGTGAACGGTGTTGATACCAAACGCCAGTGAGTGTGTGGAGTGTGTTCGTAAGGGATACGGTTTTGTGGCCCTTTGCCGGTGCAAAGGTCCTCCAGTAGGGGCACAGTGTAGCTATCTAATCCCTGGTGTGTTAAGCTTGTGCCACAAATAGCTTTGGTTTGGTGGAAATTTAGGTGAGTTTTGCTTGAACGACACCGTGCGCCAAAGCGTGTGACGCATCGAGCGCTTTGATTTTGGACGGCGTGTAAGTATTGCTGAGACAACTTGCCCAAAACTGGCCAGCCTGCCTCATCCTCGGCCAACTATACCGATAAGTTGGTTACAATTAATTTTAAACCCACCGCAAACCCGTGTCGCCTGTGTTTGGGCAGCATTTTTACCTAACCGAGCACGATTTAGGCCTCCGCGATCGGTAGGCGCTTCTGCAGTTGCTTTGTCGTTTGGTCAGCAATTTTTGCAGCACACCTTTTGTTTTTAGTTCACCTGCTGTGTGTATTTGTGTGTATGTGTCCCTAGCGTGTGTGTGTGTGCGTTTGAATTTGTTTTTATATTTTTATATCGTTTTTCCTGTGTTATTTTCTCGTGCCCGGTTTAGGGCATATGGTTCATTGCGCACAACACCAGGGCGCGCACAGTGTGTGTGTAGATTGCGTTCAATTACAGCGAGTGAGCTGCCGAGTACTCAATACTGTGGCTATTTGGCCAAATTGGAAAGCAGAATTCTAACCTTGGCTGAATGTCGCTACTCTAAGCCTGACAAACATATTCTGATGCATTATTTCATCATTTGCCCCAACTTTGGCGATCGTCACAACGGCGCAAACGTACTAGAGGTGCCCTTTGACTTCCAGCCAGCCAGGTTGTAGTCGGTCACTACTCACACACACACGCACGCATACACATCTGGCCAATGGTCTGCACACTGCTTGACCGGACAGGCACGTTCCTTACCGTCGATCACGTTCACGGCCCGCTGGGACATGTGTTGCGAATGTCACGGTTTTTGGAGCACAGCCACAGTTTTGTTTTGCCATTTTTTTTGTTTCGGCTGCTCCCGCCTGTTTTGCAATGGAAACAGATTGACACTGGCTGGGTGGTTGTTTGCGAGCACTTTCGGTAATAAATGTGTGTGACTTAAAGTTGGAAAATGATCATCTAATTAGCAAAATGTGCAGCTTGCATAAATCGATCCAGGTTGGCTACAAGTAAGGATTGGGTTCAATTGAGCGAAGAAAATCATGATCTACTGCAGTGATCTGCAGTGATCTCCCCTCCCCCAGACAGGGTCAACCTGTTCATCTGCCGCGGTCGAAGGTCGTGCGGGAGGCGCAGTGCAAATCCTTTCATGGTAAGGCGAGTGCAGAAGTCACAGGATGCCGCGGCATGACATATTAAACCTGTTATAGCAGAGCCGGGCCGGGCGTGTGTCCTCGGGCCCGGCAAAACCTGCTGCTGCTGCTGCTGCTGCTCGTTCGCATTATCCCTGGAAGCTGGTGGTCGATTTTCCTAACCATGGCCCTGTGCAGCACTAGAGGGCACCACCGGCTCGAAAAGGGGATGCTCCACTGGGTGGGTCAACCTGTTACTGTGTCAAGCGAAAACGGCGTCTTCGGTGTGTAGTCGGGGTCACACGCAGGACTAGGTGGTATGACCTTTGTCGGTAATTGGGTCTTTTGCTACAGCATCTCTTTGCTTCTCTTCTTGAATCTACATACATTCGAGCTCCATGTATGACAGTGGTGGGCTTTATTTAACATTGCAAGATGGATGTGTCTTCCTTCCAGCCTTTCTTTCGAACAGATTCCCTCAAAACAGTCGGGGACGTTAAATCACAACAAGCGGTAGCTTTGTGTTAAGAAAAACTGTTCGCCTTCCAACCGAACCTTGACCGGAACGTGTGTGTGTGTGTTTATGTGCCACCATTTTTCTCGTTAGCAGGGAAATAAATCTTTAACCTTGCGTGGATGGCAAACGTCACTTTTGGAGGGGCCCCCATTTGAAGTGAAGACAGTACCCGTCCACTGTGCCAAATGAGATTGTGTTGTGTTGAAGCGAGCAAGCAAGCAAGTCAACAAAACAAAAAAAACAAACCAACCCCAGCACTTAACCACTTTTTATTGCGCTACTAGTTATGATATCCCAAAACGAGGATGTGACGACAGCGGGGGGGGATGTTGCGTGTGGGTCAAAGAGCAACCCAAATTACTCACCAAATCCATGAGCTACGCGTGCGCCCTCCATCACAACACCTCCACGCGTCAATCGTACCAACCAGGGCCGAAATAATGGTTTTTGCATTGCAGATTGCAGCCAAATCGGTTGCAAAGCGAAAATTAAGCAACCCATTAGAACACAATCACTCAACGTCCAAACCCCAGACAACCCGACCGTTGTGCGACACTTTTGCGGGCCAGTCCACAGCTCTTTCTAATTAGCCGCCCGTAGCCGTCGTTGACCCCTGCGCAGCGACACCCTTCGCTGCCGCAAAAGCTCGCTTTCGGAGAAAAGCTTGTACGCTCGGTGCATGCGTGTACTCGAGCTATTTCGGTACCGTTGCGTTTTCCTGCCAGCAAACGGGGGAAGCGCATGGAGCGGAGGGACCAGATAGAGGGGCGGAAAGTCGGGCCGTCCTCTCTGTGACAACTTTTCGGGGTGCTTTCCAAAATAAAACCTAATCTTTGCCCTCTGCAGCCGTGCACGCCGTGCCGGTAGTCACGTACCTAGCAGGGCGGCCGATCCACATACCAGTTCAGTCCGGATACGGGTGGTACGCTTGCTTCCTTCGATGTCTTGCGTCCGATCCACCACCACCACCATTGTCCAGTGTCCCAAGACGGCTCTGTGCCGTTGTAAATCGCCTTGTAGCCCCGGTAGTGACCGTACCTGTCTCCAGTGTAGTGTGTAGAACTTTTGGGGTAGTTATTGTGTGTGTGTGCGTGTCTGTTTGTCTGCTATTTGGTGGTGGTGCTGTAGTGGTACGCCCTCTACCGGTAGAGGACAAACGAGTCAAATTCTCCAAACAGGCCGGCACCTGTTTTGTGGTGCGGGTGGTTTTCCGGAATTCCGGAAAACATCCGAACATCCGAAGCCTGCCCCTGGAGGCACGCTGGAACGGAAATGGGCGAAATTCCGCACGCCACCCCAAGGGTATGTGTGCCCGCTCGGGGTGGGGTGAAAGTAAACCGCCCGTATTACAACATACGCAACACGGATCGACGAGCTAATCTCGCGAGAGCGCGAATGTTTGCTCCACTTTTATGCTCACGTGGCTCGCTGTTTTGTGGCTGCAGGTTCTATTTCGCGCAAGGCTGTGGGCAGGAGTGTGCAGATAAAAACTAGTAACTACGCTCGACATTCACAAACACACACAGACACACGCACGGAGGCAGAAATAGTTGCATTACACTTCTAATTGAAATCACCATAGCCAACGCAATCAGCTTAGTCGGTTAGCCGGCCGTACGAAGACGCACACGCTCGCCGGGGAGTGATGGTCAAGATCAAGTGTGCAACCGGTGGCAATGACTGGCAACCCAAGACGAATGTCGGCAAGGTAGTAATACTGTGTGTGTGTGGAGTTTTTTTGCTTCTCCCAGCTGGTTGGTTAGTAGCGATTTATAATGGGTAATAACTACTCCCCGGCAATGAAGGGAAACCGCGTATTCTCACTTGTGTACGCCGCAATATTGCGTCTAGTGTGCAAGCTGGGCCTAGTTTGGGTGGTTTAGTCTATATTCGATCGCCAGCTTTTGAGACGACCTTCAGCAAGCGGTGATTTACTACCAAAGCAACGCGAAGGTCAGGCAGCAGATCGATAGCGATCATCGTTTCGAGCCATACACCAAACCTCCCAAAACACACACACCCAGAGGAAGTGTCATCATCGTAAAGCAAATCTGCTTCGAGCAGGTGCACTAATAAACGTGGGTTATGATCCCACAGTCACACGCGACCCTATTTCGCCACCGGAGCCCATTTCGCTGACGATCACGGCGACACGGCGACGCAAACACTACATACAATTGCAATGTTGGGTGAGGAAACTTAACAGTGTAGATCATATAAAAAAAGACACGCGCCCCACATTGCAAAGGAGCTTGGTGGGTCTTGCTGTGGGTGCGCACCGGGGGTTCGTCGTCTGTATGTTGAAGTTTTTTGTTTCGTTTCGCTAATACGCGCGTTAGGCACAGCCTGGTCGCGTGGCCTTGCTTGGGTATACTTCGACGCATCTGGTTACAGTGGCGATCTAGAGCTAGTGCAATCAAATTCCATTATCATACGGTCATTGTATGATCGTTTATTATGATGTTACTATACAAACCAATAGTGTACTAGTGTTGGAATACGATTTTATCAACCATTTGTTCACACTCTCACAAGTGAAAAGTTATTAGCACTATTTCACAACATTACCACAGCCGTTTCTCGTGGCCCATTTGCTTACATTCAGCACACCATTAGAAATTCCCTTGACGAAACGCCAATTCTCCCGTCTTGGGTCGTAAAATTGTTTTCGTCAATTGTTTCAATTCGATCGTAAAAACCTTCAAATAATTCTCCCATATTCAGCCAATACTGAGGCGGACGCGCAACGAGAACGTGGAGGATAAACCGCCGTCAACCGAACCTCCACTGTCGTCTATACGTTCCGGACAGTATGGGATACGAAGAATTTCGCATAACGCGTTCCTAATTATCTCACGCAAGAATACCAATGACGGGCAGGAGACAAAGCGAGATCGGCGCCGGGTAGGTTAGGTGTGGGTTAGAAAATGGAAGTCCCTTTTTTAAAATGGGCCTGCCTAAAACCAAACAAACGCACCGTCACCGTCTGTACCCTTTCACGATCGCGGCAGTACGACGTGGAATATTGAGAACCGATCGTTTCCTCATTCCACGCGGCGTAAAAGAACAGTCGAATGTCACACAAACTCGTCATCGCCCGGGAGAGACCGTGGCGAACCGGGTCTGGCACTGAAAAAGGGACGTGATTATAATGGATAACTTTGGCGTGCCCGACCAGTGCCTAATAAGTGACTCAGTGTTTCGGTGTGATCGGAGCAAAACCAAAGCTCGGAGGGACAACAACAAGCGATGAGTTGCTGTGATCCGCTATTGCCACTAAAGGACCAAAAAATGGGAGAAGAGTGAAGAGACAAACACGAAAACCGCACACGCTATCGCGTGCAGGGCATGCAGTGATCGCGGATTCACTCTCACTTGTGACAGGCCAGATTTCATGTCCAGTTTTCACTGATGAATCGGGACGACATCGGGTGGAAGTGTAAAGTGCATCGAACGTCGCCGTAAAAACAGGAACAAGAGCATAACCGGTTCAGAGGTTAACCCCGATGGCTGGCTGAAGAAACTTTCTCCAATATTTTGGCACTGTCCCTATTTGCGATTTTGTCTACATACTTCCCAACGTCTGCCAGGGTGTGTCCGGGTTAGCTCATCCTGGTCTTCGTTTTCGTGATCCATCCTCTTCCGTGGCAGCATCACTAGGGCATGTTAATTTCTCCTTCGACTGCACCATACCAATTAACCGATGCACTGGATGGATGGAACTCTTTCATAAATGGTTTTGATTAACCCCTCTTTTTCCTCTTTTGCAGGCGCCTGACTTTTGACAACAGCAGGAGCAGCAGCACCAGCAGCAATGGCACCGAACGTGCTCGGCAACACGATACTGCTGGCGGAGGCCTGCATCGAGCAGGAGGACAACAACAACAACGCATCGATTGGCACGCAACAGTACAAGAGCAAATCCTTCCTGAACGTAGCGCCGAAACCGGCGCCGATTACAGAGGAGCTTAAGGTATGCGGCGGACAGAGTCCTGGGTTTCGTTGCTTACCGTTGCTTGATTCCTCTTTTTTTCCTCTTCATTTTCCCCAACAGCCAAAAGATGCCACGAAAGCTGCGATAGCGAGTAGAGAGCGCCGGTATCACCACGTGTACGTGTGGCGTAACATCATTGCGTTCATCTATCTGCATCTGGGCTTTCTGTACGGCAGCTACCTGCTGGTCACGTCGGCGAAATGGAGCACATTTTTCTTTGGTAAGTTTGACAGCAAGGGGATGATCGATCGAATGGTACTAGGGGATGAAGGTGCACAAGAATAGAACACTAAATGTAGGAAGTAAATACTGTTAAATGTTCAAGCACCTAATATGATCGGCGGGGGTTTATGGTTCTTTGCATAAATGTTGAACGGACATGGTCAAGGGCTTAACCTTGACGGATACTCTTTCAGTGCATGTGCATCTGCTCAAACGGTTCTCATGCACAAATGGGCATTGCATTTCCGCACTGACAAATTGTCCCCTTTTCATACCAAGTGCAGCGTGATAGCAATAGTTGCGTTGCAGCTTTGCATGTAAAAACAGCCCAAGATTGTCATGCGCCCGCTGGCCGAGATTTATCATCCTCTTTATGGCTGCCTAGGTCGCGTTCTGGTTGATGAGCCGATAATGAGCCGAATCTCGCGTGTACGAATTGAACCGCGGGCCTGTGGCGTGGAATTTACGACCATTTCCTGACGCACGGTCCTCCCGGGTGACCGGCATGCAAAGCATCTCGGCGCATACCTGTGCCGCAGGGATCTCAAAAAAGCATATTCATATCTACATAGAGATTTGTGTGTTGAACCACATTCGGGACCGATCGGGAAGCGGGGGACCGGAGGCAGATAATGATTTATTCTACCAACGTCATCGTCCCCGACCGATCGAGGGGAGAACCCCCGAGCACAAGACAATGTCCAGCGACGTGACGGAAATATTCGATCGTGGTGGATCGATGTGTCGTCGATCGCAGCAGTACTGCTCCGCATCCGAATACGGGTGTTGCCGTTGCTCCCGCTGCCGCGCCCTTGTCTTATCGTGGCGGTGCGATCGGTTGGTTCATTGTTCCTGAGGGTTCACGAAATGCAGCGAAAAACTGGTAGTGGGCAGCCGCCGCACCACCGTGCGCTAATGAAGTTCCGCGCTTATGACGCGCAAAGGGACGTTACATTACGTCCGCCCGGAGACAAACACAAACGCACACACACAAATGAGCAGAGGCAATCGAATCTTCCTGTGCATAAAAACCGGAAATGAATCGCCGAACGCGATCCCAGGCAAGGCCAGTTCGAGCATTCCTCGGCACTCGGTCGGTAATGCGGTTGAAGCGCCAGCCTAGGCGAAATGGAAAGAGAAAGTTTTGCAAAAAGGGCATAAAAGGGATCCGATCGCAGGAAGGGTCGCCACACATCCGTGCCACTGGCGCGGTAGGGTCAACCATCACCGGGGTGGTAAATGACAAATCGATTTTTGCAACCAGCCACACTGCCGGGCCAGTTTGCCAGGTTGGTAGGGAAAGTGCAAACAATCGGGTGTCCGGGTGCGAGTCGAGTGCCCAACACTTGCCACCTGTCAGCGATGGTCATTGTTGCATGCCTATCGAAAGGGTTGTCGTACAGAAAGCGGGCGGGCATATGCCGGGAGAGATGCAGTCGGGAAAGTTGCACCAAAGCGCAAAAAGGCAACGTCTAATGCGCAATTAATGCTCACCAGAAGCCGGAACGTGCCATCGCGTGGCGGGACGTGGTTGGGAAAGTTTTGTGCTCAAAAAAGATTAATTACACAAATCGAGATCGATAAGAGCGACACAGCGATGCCGTGATGATGATAGAGTGCATGTTATCCAACGTCCGCTGGCATCCGGCTGTAACACTGTGGATCGGTATCAGTAGCGGTGTTACCGTGCATCGACAATCGATAGCATCTTGCTAACGCCCTATCGATGCTGTCTTGCGTAAGCGATCGACGATCGGTAGACAGTTCGTCACGGCCGGACCTGATGAATGGCAGCGGTTTTGGCACACGGTATTATTTTGCGAACCGTTTTCTCTCCCCGTTCTAGATCCCGCGGTCAGGATTAGGGATTGTGGATGCATAACACGCAAAAACCCCGCCGCCGCGTCCACCCTATTGTTCGTTACGTGGTCCACCCGAAAGTCCAGTTTCGTTCGTTAGTGGCGGGAACACAGGAGAACGCTAATGCTAATGACGCTCGGGAGGGTTACAGAATGGCCGGCGAGCGGACGTCGAAATGGGTTGCCGTCGCTGTTGCCATGTGCGCTATGACGCACACGACATTTGGCAGGAGTTCGTTCGCCTCGTCTGCTGGCGGGCAAATGGCTCGCCGCCGAAATTCGGGTCGCGAGAGACTAGGGCCATTAGCAAAACTTAGCGACTGTCGCCCGGTACTGGATTGGGTCGACCATTTGCGGGGCCGATTTAATGGGCAAAGGTCGGCAGCAGGGTGGCCCACGTCACGGGTGCGCGTGACTCACTGCGCATCGGCAGTGAGTCGTCCACGCCAATGCCAATGGCAGTCAATGTCATGGGGAATCGTTCGCAAAATTGATCACACGCATACACGTGAGGGCAGTGGTTTTTGTCCCCAGCTTAATACGATAAATGGGCAAAATTTCAAACGCCGCTTAGCTGCACGGAGAAGATCACTTACATCGCGGGCACATAATAACAAGGCAATAATAATAATAATAAAAAATGCACACGAACCACACAGTACAATTATTGACGCAGAAGAAATGAGCTTGCTGAAGACACCCTTCGCGCATCATTAGCGGGACGGACAGGCAGAGGGTTCATTGATTGTTTTTTTTGTGTGTGCTTTCGTTATTGTTTCCATTGCGATGTGTGCGTGGTTTTTTATGCTGCGTTCCCCTATTAATATGATCGTGATTAATAGGTACGCCTGGCACCTTCACTTCCTGCGCCGTCACGTAAAAAAAGGCGTAAAAGTGGCGTTTGATCTAGTCAGTGTGTTGCAAAATAGCCGGCTGGGCCGGGAGAACGACACAACCATTGCAAAACAAATCTGTCCAATCATGCTCGCAAACACGCGATACGACTGACCGACTCACTTAGATTGGGCCGATCATCGTCGATAATGCGCTATCGATCTTCCGCGCTATGCGCAAGTCAGCGGCAGCACTTTTTGGCACATCACACACACACACACACCACACGGAGGGAGTGGGAATTTAGGGGCCAGGAAGTA